>JAAMXS010002797.1:0-37697 GCA_019693525.1 Cylindrotheca fusiformis | reverse complement strand
TATCATTGTAAATCAACTGTTACGCATGCTCAACAAAGCCGACCGATAACAATGCGACTTTCTGGCAGGTGAAAGTCGCAGTTCCTAATAGTGGTTTTAGCCGGTTTCGGTTTCCACCTTTTCTTCTTCTACCGGTGCTTGCTGTGCTGCCGCTTTCTTGGCCTTTTGTTTTGCCCGCTTTTTTGCATTTCGCTTCCTTCGTTTTTCTATTTCTTCTGGAGTTAACTCATCATCATCGCCTTTGTTCTCTTCTTCTTTGGATTCGTCCTCCTTTTCTTCCTGAGGTGAAGATTGAGAATCGGCGGATTCACTTGTCTTTCTAGAAGTCCGCGTTCGACTTCTTCGCGTCCTGCTACCAGCGCTTTTCGTACTTTTTGCCTCGGATTCCAAGCGGGCCTTATCTGATGCAGCAAACGCAGCTTCTATATCACCATTAAACAAGTTTTGAAACATTTTCTGGTTGTATGCCATTGACAGACCAGCCAATCTCTTGCGCTCGGAATCCGGGGACTTGATCCCTCCTGTAGTCAATTCGTCGCTTGCCATGAATGATTGAACGCCTTGGATGATAGACGAAATGCTCCACATAGGATTCCAACTCTCTGGGTGGAAATCGGACATGCTCATGCACAGTTTGGTGTTGATCTTAAATCTACCGCTGGGAGTCATCATATATATCGAAGGTGGCTTCATAGGATATTCTGGAGGAAAGACAAGCTTTCCAATGTATGTACCACCCTCAAAGGGAGTCGACAAAGGACCTCGGATGCCGTAATGCCACTTCAAAATGTTGCTTTCATCCGGTTCGGCAATCACATCGGGAGGTGGTTCTTTCTGAATTTTCAACAATTCCTTGCGCAGGCGCGCTGTTGCCATTGCCGGTGCCATATTCGGAAAAGAAGTATGATGATCAAAGGACAGTCAGCTCTCAATTTATGATATCTGCTTTCATGAAAGAGTCTTGCAATCTGCTCAGGCCATTGTGGTGTCTTTTTGCGAAACAGAGACGATCGACGGTTGAAGGGCAGGCGGTTTCATTCCTACAGCCGAATCTTGCGAAGATTTGGGTGTAAGAATATACGGTAGGCGCGAGCACGCGCACTAACGGAAAGGGTTTGATCCCTCAAACATGGTATTCGTGTGACAGATGGCTATGACACGTGGCCACTCACGTGTCCTCAGGCCCAAAGATACACGAGGCTTCTTCACGATCCAACAGTGAATCTGAAGCCACAAATTCAGTAATAAAGATAACACCAGATAAGATAGCAGCTGCGGAGAAGATGGATTAGGCATTGCAAGCCACACGATCCTGATGAGAACACTCAGGATCTTGATATGAACCTTCTCCTAGCGGATGCATCTCCTCTCTTTTGTCTAGTCTAATTCACACAATATTAAGATTAAATTGCTACTAAACTATTTGATCTTTTAGAAACCTTTGCTAAGCCCGAAGCACAGTCATTCTGCGGCTTATTTCTACATTTGGGGAGTGGAAATAAGAACATAAAAGAAGGGGACAAAGGAGAAAAGAGCCAGAAACGAAACTAGGATCAATCAACGTATTGTCTTCACTATTGCAGCTAACAACAAGATCTCGAATGTATCCTATTGGTTTTAGTCACTATTGATATGATCGTGGCTTTCGATGCTAAGGTTGGCGTCTCTTGGGGTAAAGTAAAGTCTAGCATTTCCCTGGGACACAGCCTTCAAGGCGTCTTCCTTCCGGAGTGTGTTCCACATGCCAACCTTTGTAGCCTCCTCCATGTTCGGAAAGCTGGTGGCTAGATCCATCAAAAAGCTCTTTACTCGTTCTGCCTCGGCCATTCCTTCCATCTTTGATCGGGCGTTGCTGTTTTCAGTTTGGATTTGAAGGAGTTCGGCGCGGGCCTTTTCCTCTTCAATGTCGCCGCGGATTTGCTTCAATTGTACCTCATTTTCTGACTCCTGCTGTTGTAGGCGGTTCATGCGATTCGTCGTCTCTTGAATGATCTCTTCCAAAATCAGGGCTGTAGAAGATTCTGCACAACGATATCCAGTGACCTCCAACGAATGGATTCGGACACCTCGTTGTTCATAAAAGTTTGTATTGTCGCTTTGATGAACTCTTTCAGCGATTTCGTTAAATTGAAGCATGAATTCTTGAAGCGTAACCTTGGAGACAAGCTCGATAAATCTAGATCGAGCGTGGTTGCAGATGTCGCCCGTCGCTATAGTGGCAATCAAGGAAGAAGTTAGACGCGAGAAACGTGCATTGCACACAACTCCACATCTCTTGCAAGCCAGACTTACTATCATTTGTAAACTTCATCATTTCTTCCAAGTCGACAATTTCCCAAAAAAACGAGCCCTCTAGGATAAGCTCAACGTTGTCATTGGTTCGGCAATTGAACTCGAAACTCATGTACATGGGGCGAAGGTCGATTTTCTTGATCTTGAGATCCCTCCTCTCGCGACGACGGCCACGCGACCAAAGCAACGAGACAAGTTCAGAATGTGGAGGCAAGAAAAAGCTTCTCTGGCTGTCGTTCTTTCCAAAATAGAAAATGTCTTTGCCGGTCTTGTCGCGAACAATGCAAGCTTCATAATCAGCAAGCTTGATAAGATTTCGAACTTCAATTACTTCATCATCATTGGAAGGAATGAATAGCATCTTTTCGGTGACAAGTCTCAACTGGCCTGATCTCTTGTTTCGAACTAGCACAGCCGTCGATTCATCAACTTCCACTGCCACTTGTTTGCTCTCCACGAATTCTTCAAAAGGACCAAGAAAGACCAACTTTTCTCCCCGTTCGGTGCGAACAGCTCCGCTTTCCTTGTCTTGCACTTTCACATACTCGAAGATGCGAAGATCCACTGCTTGTGTCTTGTCTCCATCCATGAATCTTTCATATGGCCCTGGAGCTAGACTGCCACATTCTCCTCGAACAACTCGGACTTTCCCTGTACGCTCATCCAATAGTCTTGCGTATTCGTTAGCCTTGAGGGATATGGTGGTCCTCTTTTCCATGCTCCTTGAATTCTTGACTACCTCATCGTACGGGTTTCGGAACACAAGTTTCGGTCCAATCTCGACCCGTTTGTCACCCGTCAAGAAATTCTGCACCACGCAATATTCCATGGCACCCAAGGACAAGGCTTTGCGTATTTTGTAGGATTTCCGAAAGAACGGGAGGAAGACAGTTTTCGGCCCATGAATGACAATCTGCTCTGTTAAGCCTTCCACCACGAGTTCTTCATCTTTATCCACAAACTTCACAATGTAGAAAAATGTGAGGGCTGTGACGAGAAGCAAAAGCACAGCAGAAACAATGAGTGCAACGATCATGGCGATTCTTGTTCGACTCTGTTTCGCTTTCTATAGTATTGTGAGCGATTGCAAGTCTTGGCATCTTGGAATGCGAAGGGTTAAAATGCGGTCATCAACTATGAGCAATGATGAAGCAATGAAAAACTGAGACGCGCCCACAAGAAAGGAAACGTGCGTATGCCTGCTGGTAGTGCGCGCATGTTTGTCTCCAATTTCTAAACCAGCAAACAGCCGATTTTAACGCCACCTATTCAGGACAAACGTTCAATTCCTAGTACGGTACAGTATTCGGTTTTCTCGAGAATCCGAAGAGTAGCATCTATATGTGTCTTGTGAAGGCGTATATCGACCACAATAACATTGAAGATTTGTAGAAACCCAATATGTATCGTCAAGGCTCTCCGTTTCTTTTGTCATTATCGTCGAGACGAACTAAATTTGGTGTCACTCGATATCTACATTGATCAGATCATTGACCCATATAGTATCGAAGACGGCTGCATGAATCGTGAAAAGGAGGGAACAATCAAGAGCCAGGCTCTCCACTTCTTTTTTGTCATAATCGTCTCCATTGGATTGTTGGAGGTTATTTAGTTAACTAGTTTCGTTTATTTGGCTTCCAGAAACCTGTCATAGTCATATATATCTGCTACCTGTAGTATTTGATGATCTGAATTGGGCGGAACACTTACCGATAGTTGAAGTGGCGGTTCCGTTGAACCTCCTTCGACCATTATTCGATGAAAATTGGATTGTCCATAGAAATCGCTGTCAAATTGAAAGTAGTGGCGGTCACCATTGACATACAGGAATGGAATCCTATTTTTCAATTCAACTTTGATGAACTTTCTCAGAGGATCAAAGAAGGTGGCATGGGCATGATTCGGATCGGCATGACCAAAGATGACAACGGCAGAGGCAACACTCGATTGTGGAAGAACATATGTCTCTACCAAGTGTTGTGTCCAGTTCCATTCGTGATCTAGCCGGGTCTGCCATTCCTCTTTGTCTGTGTCTTTTCCACCCACGATGTTCAAGCCAATGTAGAGTACTCGCTTGTGTACAAAATAAAAATTTTCTGTCCTGTCATTATCGTGAGACACGTTCAATGAGGTGTTCCAATTATTTTCAAATTCTCCAAAAACTGCTTTCCAATCATCCCAGCTCTCTGCCAGGTTAGGACAGTCATTGTACTCGTTGTCTGTTGAAGTATAATAGAAAACAGCATTGTATTAGGACACACTGAACGAAGAAGAACATCCAAGACTGGTTTTCTATCGCTGAACGTACCTCCAGGAACAATGAAGACGGGGACGGGAGAAGCCTTCAATATGTTGGCCACCACATCAAACTCAGCAAAAGTGCAATCGGTACCGTGTGCTGTTCGGATGTCACCAACATGCACCAAGAACTCTGCATCGCCCGGGAGTGTATCCACGTGTTGAATGAGGCTTTCCTTTTCGGAAGTGGTGTAAGGAATGTCTCCAATCACATAGAATATGGCATTTAGTGAAGTGGGTAACATGGTTGGGGTGATGGAAGGTTCATCTGAAGGGAATTCAGATGAAAAAGTTGATGGCTCAATAGATGGTAGCGATGATATTACATGTGAAGGCTGAAGACTTGGTAGGTCCGATGGAACACTCGATGGGAACAACGTAGGATGTTCTGAAGGAGATTGACTTGGCTTTTGTGCTGGACTTTTGGTTGGGGGTGGCTTCGAAGATTTGGTGGTTCTCCTTTCGTTTTGCAATGGACTTTCGATTGGCTTGGAAGATTCAGAGGTTCTCCCAAAAAAAAGAGTTCTCACAATTGCGATAAGGGTTAGAATCAGAAAGCTCGATAGAGCCAATCGCTTCATACATCGACTCCTTTCTCGTTCCTTTTGCGACAGAATATTCAGTTTACCATACTCGTTCTCACGAACAGTGCATTCTGCCTTGTCTGGGAATCCTGATAAGCTTGTCTTCCTCGTCATTGCTGCGTAACCTGTATCGATACTATCACTTTATCGGATCGAACTGGAGTCCGGAACACAATTATGTGGCATCTTTGGTGTGGTGTGCGTACCTAGTACTTTTCTGGTCGAAAAGAATGGCAATTCAACGGATGAAGAAAATCGGCGGGGAAACAAATATAATTAGAAAAATGAGAACCTATAGCGTACAGTATAGAGGCCTCAAATAAAACCAGCACCAGCGTTAGACACAGGCCGTTCGATTAAAACAATTATGTGGCATCTTTGGTATGGTGTGCGCATACCTAGTAGTTTTCCGGTCGAAAGAATGGCAATTCAACGGATGAAGAAAATCGGCCGGAAACCAAATATAATTGGAAAAACGAGAACCTATAGAGGCCTAAAAAAAAACGATACCAGTGAGCTTGCGAAAGACACAGGCTGTTCGATTAGTGTAGACTAAAATACTCTTGGCGTGACACACTATCTACATAACTATGTCGCACGACACAATCCACTGTCGTATGTCTGTCTGTCGATGTGATCTTTCTGTCTTGGGTGCTGTTTCCGTTGTCACAAATGCTCAACTGACTCTGTCATCTAGTTTATTGTCATGAGCTATTCTATTCTCAAAACCATGTCAACGCTGATGCCATGTAGTGAAGAGTGTGACAATTCCAAGACCTTCAATCGGGCTTCTGTTACAATAGGTATCACAGGTGAGAAGCTCACGATTGTTGTCAAAAGTGGTTCCAAGGTAGAGCCTACTTGAAGTGGTTGCAGATTACGAAAAACCAATCAATAATCAGCTTGGCTAGCTCTCGTTAATGAATATCAGGTAGGGAGGACGTCAGATTACGAATCTGTAGTTCTTGATATCCCTTAGAAGTGACAGTTAAGATAGCACCGTGGAGTCGAACCACAGAGCAATTGCGCTATCTCAACTGTCACTTCTAAGGTATATCAAGTACTACATATTCGTACTCTGACAGCGACTCTTATAAACTGGAAAGGCATATAGCCCAATGAACGAAATAGAACTGTCATGTGTGGGGGGTCTTGAAAGTAGACTCGATCGATCGATTGAATCGTTTCATTTTTTGCGCCCAGATTGGTCGATATCACTACTACCGGAAATGCCACGTTGTTGCGAAATAAGAGATTTCCCTTCGCCTTGCCATCCTTCGTTCGCAACGACCGTGCAGTACACATTCAGTCCAAACCATTCATTGTCTGCCAACCAAACATCCAAAGGACCCACAACGGGTAGATGAGAGAGCAATACGGACGCTGAATGCTTGTTGAGTGCATAAGCGTGTGTTTTGAATCCATATTCTGGCTTGAACACGTGAACCGGTATGCCTCCTCCATCATCCGAATCAGTATTATTGTTGTTGTTGTTTTGAACATATTTTCGTTCTCCACGATCCGACAATCCAAGATAAAGAATATCCCAATCGTCCGGTACAACTTTCCATGCGCTAGACAAAGCAATGAGGAAGAGATGCGACTTCTCCCCCAGAGTATCGAAAACACGAGACCTATCTTCTCTTGTACGGGCCCGTAGACGAGGCCAGGATGGCTCGTCTGTTTTCCTCTTGCTTGCTTGATAGAAGAAGCAATCGTCCTCTAGAATGAGCATGGTAGACTCGTCGTCACTAAAGTTAGCGACCTGTTTCCACAGCCGGACGTGTGACATGGCGCAACCAACTTCGCCAGCTGACATCACCTTGTTCATGGGTGGTTGAATGTGTTTGTCGTACATTGCATTCTTGGTCGCGTCCCATTCCAATATTGGCATATCGTCGCCATCGTAGGCATTGTTGTTGTATTGTTCCATGATTTCCAGACCGTCCACGGCAGGAAATCGTTCCACTCGCTGCTGGAACAACTTGTCCCCCAGCATGGCTCGCAAACGATACGAAGCCTGTTTCCATTGATCTTCGCGTCGAGAAAGATTGATGCAACAGATTCTTGTGAATCGTAACAAACTTTCCCGCAAGTTGCTTAAAATGGAAGCACGTTCGGTGCTCCCATCAGTAGAAACAAAATGACGAGGGGAGGGACGATCGGCATGCACAAACTGGGATGCGTGGTTACTGGTTGTTTGTGGCGGAGGAAGAGGAGGATTCGCTTTTGCAGTCCCCCGCCGATGTGGAGGTACATATGCACCTTTGGATGGCATCTTCTTCCTTGTTCTTCTTCTTGGTTGATGCAAGAAAATACTGTGGTTGTGCAGAGAGTGGTGGATGGGTTGTGGCAATCCTTGGGGTGGAAGTTGCTTGAGCTTGTTGGCTTCGTGGATATGGCTGCCACTGATGCCTTGCCCAACCACAATATGATCATGTGCAACTTTCACCTACGTACAGTACTACTAATGGTAGTTGCTGAGACCTGCTGACGTGTAATATTTTTGATTCGTTCGACTTCATCATTTTGTGCACGCCAGCCCGCCGTTTTTCCCTCCGACGTGCTTTTCCTTCTCTTCTTTTTTTTTGGTTGCAGGAGGCAGCGACAATGGCAATCATTGTATGATCGTTTGTTGTATTAGCTTGTTGGCTGCCCAATGAATATTCAAGAAAGAATGAGTAAAGTCGAAAATGTGGAAATCATCGTAATTCCGAAAGCTCTGTCTCCAAGCAAGCCCATAGAAAGATCTTCAAGAAGTACGAACGATGTCACAGAATTCAACAAGCAACCCAAGAAGAAGATTGACACGCAAGAACCTTTGTTCCTGCAAACGTCATCGTTGTCGACACGGTATGAATGCTACTACAAAGACGTCCAGGAAGCATTCCGAAAGAAATCGACGGAATTGAGATGGTGCTTGGACAATCACTCCTTCCAGAAGACTCACCAGCTGGTTTGTGCTGCCCAAGAACAAGCAGAACAGCAACCTTCAAGAAGGGAACAACGCCGACAATCGCAGCATTTGGAGCAGCCATTACCTCCTCCTCCTTCGAGACGGTCTAGTCGTCGATCCAACGTACCAGCAGGAACTCATTCGACAAGACCATCATCATCATCATCTGTCAACCGAACGGCGGCCAACCGAACGGCGGCCATGTTGGCGGAGCCACCATCAGGAACAGAGACACGGGTCGCTCGGGAAAAACGCAAACGGGAAGATGTGGCTCGTTGGGAAGTAGGAAGGGAAAGATACTACTATTCCAAAGTGGAAGATGTTCATGTCATTTCACGACAGCAGGGTGCCAACAACGACAGCGACAGTATGTTCGAAGCAGGCAGCAGGGTTGACAATGATGACGACGGCTCTGGCATTGACTCTGGATACTCCACCACTAGCAACTGTGAGAACACAGGTCGTACGACAACGAACAATCTGACTATGGCAACAACAACTCCTGTTGCACGTATAGTACACCAAGGTCACAAGAAGAAGAAGCAGAAGAAGAATTGTCGGGCTCGCGCAAGCGGCGACGACTGTTCGCTTGGTTTCCGCACAAAAAAGGGTCCCGATGATGGTATCGAATTTCGTGAGGTTCAACGCATCCATGTCCATGATCCCAATGCTGGAGAAAAAGTAACCGACGCCCGACGTTCTGGCACACCCGTGGTTCTCGTGGGCCAAAAGGGTTGGCCACAGTTTGCATCCCGATGGAAGAAGAAAGAAGAAGCAACGTCGAGCAAGAATGAATTGTCCTTGTTGGACTTGACACAACCCTACGAGCTGGACATTGAACGAATGATTCAAGATATAGGCAATGAATCCGTGCCGATTCTTGAAAAGAATTACGACGAGCGCAAACCGATTCGGCGAAACGCCCGAGCAGCATCGTTTCTTCGTCAGTGTTGGCCTCAAAATGGCGGTAGTAGTACTAGTCGACCAACATCCACCACCACCAAAGAAGAAGGCCTCCTCTACTTGCATCAATGGCAGTTTCCAAATTCGAAAACCGCCGTCAAGAAACTATGTGGTAAGGGCAGCTGTGCAACACTTCCAAACGGCATCTTTCAAGAAGATTTGCTCCGATACTGGCTGGACGAACAACACAATCCATTGCAATACATTTTTATGGGCGACTCGGGAACATTTAGCAAGTTGCATAAGGACAATGGTGGACTGGAGATCACCATTGCTCCGATTGTTGGAAAGAAGGAATGCATCCTAGTGCACCGTGCAGATGGTGCTGATTGCCTCTACCATCTAAAGTCAAACCTCGAGGAGATTGATCTTGATAAGTTCCCAATGACTGCCTTTGCCCGCATCTGGAAGACAATTGTGCAACCTGGTGAAATTTTGCTGATGCCTTCAGATACGTATCACAAGTGCCGGAATGTCACTCCCTGCCTTTCCTATCACAGGTAATTGTTTGTTTCTATTTTTGGAAAGCATGTTTTAGGTGGCAATTTGTGTTGTGTGACTCAATCGCTTGCGTTTCCCTACTATACTAGGTTTCACTTGGATGCGATCAATCTACAGCCATTTCTCCTATCGATGCTCGAGGGTGATGCTCCTGAGATTGATCACGACGTCGCGATTTGGAACATTACGAGCGAGTTGATGGGCCGTGTGGACAGATACGTGCTAGGATGCCGCCGCCGCCGTTCTACCCTTCGACCCAAGCCAGTTTCTTGCTCCACAATAATCAACAACACTGTAAGAACGCTCAAAACGCTTCGTCCCATTTGTCGTGAGATTGCAAACTCCTTTGATCTTTACCAGCGCCAGACAAGTATTCGTCCAAAGAATCCTCTATTTGTCAGGAAGTCCCAACGCTCTGCTCTTGACTACTGGAATAAGATTGTGAAGGACATTGATAAGACTCTGCATGATTTCAACCATCGGGATGAATTCGACCATCGATATCCGGCAAACGAAACGCCATGAAAAGTCGATGCCATAGATATGAAGAATGTAGAGCTATTTTTGATTATCTTGAATTGGAAGGGTTCTCCCATGGACAGTAACAACAACTGGAAATATCTGAAGAGTAGCAAGGTGGCTGATTCACAAAACGAGAATCGCTTGGTAATGCTGTTCCATTTCCTATCCCCTCGCAGCAATCCCATTGAATGGCACTTCATACATAGGAATGACTGACACAATATGGCATAGAATAATATACTGCTAAACCGCGCTACTACTCGTACACAATAGAAGCTATGCCATTCGCAATTGATAGTCACCATTGGCAGTAATATATCGAACCCATGGCAGTGCTTGGTACCCACTCTTCTCGATAATTTTGAGATAGCGGACTTGGATTCCGCTAACTGTAAAGTATGGAATCTCAAACTTGACCCGGATTGGAGCCTTCCACGAATTTTCTCCCTTCCTTTTGCCATCTGCATCGACATCGACACGACTGATAGATGGCAATCCAAAGTGTGCTCTCATTAGGTACTCTCTGCCACCATGAAATTGCTTGATGTTCCACACCACGGAATCTTTATCTGGCAAGTAAGTAACATTTCCAACACTGGACTTGAACGACGGACTGTCGACATCTGGGGGAACTGGGATGATAATTTCCACATTGTTGGCCACACTTCTGGATTTGAATTGTGACCTCGTTTTGACCATATATTCAATTCGCGATCCTTTGTGTGGCTCGACAACGGCTTCGACCCAGATCAAAGGCTTGACATGAGTATTGAGACGATAAGTCATTAGGTCGAATTCACCATCAGGAGGAATAAACGAGATGGTTCTATCATTTTCAAATCTGGCCAGTCTCACGCATTGATGAAACTTGATATCCTCTAGTTCCACTGATTTTCCTTTGGCCTGGTTTGCCCGTCCTGTCGCTTCAAACATAAGTTTGTCGTTCAATCCAAGTTTCAGTTCGGGCATTCCAGACAGAAATGATCTCATCTTCACAGCTCCGTTGATCTCGGAATGCAAAACTGATCCATTGGCCGCCACCAGTAGATTGAGCTTTTCGACAACATCCAAAAAGATCTCGTTCTTCTTGTGTTTAATGCCCTCCGCTCGCCATGAAACTGCATTCGTCAGGGCAACAGGGGGCTTGCTCTTCGAATCTTCGGCCATACGGTTCGCATCTTGAGTGATAAACGTTCGTAAAATGTTGCTATCCAAGGATTGAGGCATGCCATGATCCATAGTTTCATCCAGCAGTTCATAAATGACTACAAAGTTATCCCTTATCGACTCTTCTTCGAGGGAGCCAAAATAATCTTTGAACACTTGGCCAAGTCGGAACAAGAAAGTCAAAATCAATGCAACATTTGAATTCCTGGTTGTTACAGCACATAAGTAAACATTTTGATGCTGTGGTAGAAAACCGGGAGCATCGAGGAAGTGAAGGAACCGAAAAACAAATCTTGTGAGAACTTTTGCAGTGTTTGGCATTGCCAAATGACCCCAAAGTGGATCGGCATAAAAGGGGGATCCAAGTAGCGCAAGTACTTACAGCGACGTAGACAAAATGTTCGCCCCCGACCCCGTTCGAACCAACGTCTTCACCAGAGGAGATTTCCCCATTGTTATCAATGTGAAACACAGGTTTCTTGGCCTCTTCACCCACTTCGACAAGGTAATTTTGAAACTGATCTATCGCTTTCGTAAGAGGAACATCTCCTCTGTAATTTCGGCTGATAATTGCCTTGCCTTGCAAGTCGGTGATGAAGACAGCCGACGCCACCATGGTCAATCAGTGGTTTTGTGGACTATTTTGTGGAAAATGACCGTACTGCATTGGTAGATGAAAACGATACGTAGCACGACTGTAGAACAAGTACACGCTTTCAACACGCGATTCATCCTTGTCCGTCATTCGTCCGAGTCATGTTTGAAATCGTCAATAGCCCAAGCCCTTGCAACATCCTCACTCTACTACTACTTACAAGAGTGTAGAAAACAAACTCCATCTTCACAATATTAAGTTCTATGTACGCAATAAACCATAGTCTCCTGCGTTCTTAAAATTAATAATGCTATATGTACGCGCTAAACCACAGACTCCAGAGTTGGATCCAACTTGTATTCGCTTTGATAAGTGGCATCTGCTTGCTGGTGCTCCTTGTTGTCATATCGGATTGTTCGAGTACCAGCCCGGTCCAGGATGATGAAAGCCGTATCGTGACTTTGTACGGACACTGTCCACGAGTCACGAAATCTTCCCAAGTTTTTGTGATTCCAAACATCTCGCACGGAGAAATCGCAATGGCTGGTACCATGACTGTGGGTGCAATCGACGTATGGAATATCATCAAAGTTGGCTGTCAACTCCCGTGTTTCATTTCCACTATTCATCAGCAAAACAGCGACTTGATTCTTTCCAATGGGTTTCGACAAATATTGGTGGACAGGTGCTTCAAACCTGAAGCCATCGCGAGCGTACAGCACCGTCTTTTCGGTCGAGGAGTCGTATACGCCACCAGATTCTCCGACATAGGCTTGGTTGATGGCAATAATTTCGGTGTTTGATATGATATCCCATACGGAATCCATTACCGTATCATTGTTCACGTCATGGCTCAAGACCAAAGGAGAAGAGACGATAGCCCATCCTGCAAAATGGCTCCTAGTCTCTGCAAGGTTCAAACCGTGCCGGACACCAACCTGCAACATGTCTGCGTACGCCCAACAGCCAGGGTAACTAGAATTTGTAGCCCTGTACTTCTCAATCGATGCCAGGTTGTGCATGATTGATGCATAGTTGTTTCGAATGTCGGAGCTTGTTCGGTAGAAGTGGTATGAGGGGCATCCATTTCCCAAATTCTTATCATTTGCCTGACAATGTTCGACCAGAATAGGCTTCTTTGAAAATTCAGTAATATACTTGTCCCATACTGTCAGATTCTTCTCGTTGCCGCATCCATCAATTTTGAGAGACGAAAATCCATACTGCAACAGTGCTTTGACATCTTGGCGGATTTGCATGTCACATTCACCAGTCTCCTCATTGCATTGATCGTTGCACGCACAATTGTTGGAATACCATCCTGCCTTCAGACCAAGTTTTTTGCCATGGTTCGTCATGTTCAGAAGAGAAGGAAACCGGTCCAGATTGACAAGTGGATTTCCTTTGGCGTCATGATAGTGCATCCCTTTGGCAGCCTTTGGGCTGTTGCAAGCTTGCCAGGTGTCATCAAGCCCTACATCACAGTATCCCAAATCACACAGCGACACCAGTTTTCCATTCCAATTCTTCCTAGTACGCTTGACCATGCCGTCCATGATGGCAACTATCTCGTTCTGGTGAACGTTCCCCTCAAAAAGGTTCCACGAGCGCCATCCCAGAGGAGGCTTCAAAGCCAGTCCATCGTCTTTGGCAATCGCGAAAAGAGAGATAGAAACGACGATAAGACAAAACAATATTATCATTGCTGGTGCTCTTCGAAGATTCGTCCTTATCATCAGGAGGTTGGCTTTGCTTCTGCATGTAATCACGATCGTTATTGCTCAACGAAATTTTGGATATGCTCGTGACTCAAGACAGTTGAACCGCACGACTCAATGCTAGGAGTAAAAACTTTTTAATAAGGAGAGCAATGCAAACGACTGGTCAAAAGTGATGTAACTTTATAGTGCTGCAAAAAATTGAGGTCTTGTTTGCCTCTAGGCTTTATTGTTGTCCGTATTGAATGGATCGTTGGAGTCCGGAACATCAAGGGAGACCACGGAATCTTCTGGCACTGTAATGGTGACAGACTCATTGAGGTTGTCTTTCAATTCTCCATTGGTTGAAACCACTTCCAAATCCGGAGCTTCCAGTGTCAGCGTTGCTACCGACGAATTATCCTCCTCCTCCTCCTCCATTTCTTCTTCTGTTTCTTCTTTCTTGTTTTCAGCCTCTGGTGAGCACTGCTCGATGACCTCAGCAACGAAAGAAATCTTCTCTGCGATAGTCTTCCCTTCAATTTCACGCTGCTTGGCTTCTGATACCACTTCCGCCTCGGTAATATTGCCATTAGGCTTGTTCTCCGGCGTCTTCTCTTCCTGTTTCTCCGGCTTCTTCTCTGGCTTTTTCTCCTGCTTCTTCTCCTGCTTCTCGAATCCGAGTTGTACAAGTGCCATGTCTTCTTCTGTGACCTTGCCACTCATTACTTCCTTTCGCTTGGTTTCCAAAATGGCGTTCACTTCTTCTGGTGATCCACCAAGCGCCTTCAATACTGCTCCTCCAAATGGTAGTGTCAACAACACGTTATCTTCTGGCAGAATGGGTACCATAGCTGCAACATCCAAAGTCGTCTGCAATCGATATGCATGATCTTTATCCCTAGCCCGAGCGAAGATCTTGAGATCAGGGTACCATCGACGCAATGCAATGACCGCACGTGTGCACTGAGATTGATCAGATATACAAACAATGACCGCCTTGGCTTTTCCGACGTTGAAGGCTTCTGCCACCTCTTGTCGTCCAATATCTCCATAGAAAACTGGGAGACCAGCATTTCTTGCAGCAATTGCCTTGTTGGGGTCAATATCAATAGCCACGTACTTCGACAGCTTTCGGTCCAGTAGATCACAGACGACCTTTCCGACAGCACCATAGCCAATGACAACGGCAAAGTCGTCACTTTCCTTAATCTCGTTAGCTTCTCGATCCTGTCCCAGATAGTGTGTAAAGTCGCTGCTCTCTTCCAATCTCTTGGCAACTGCTGTACCAAGCGCGTTCATTGCTGGGGTCAACGCCATTGTCAAACTCACACTGGTAAGCATTAGCTTGGTAGTTGGTTTATCCAAGATCCCCAATGACCGAGCTAAACCGAACGCGACGAAGGCGAATTCTCCACCTTGACTGAGAATGAGCCCCGTTTGTTGAGAGACTGAGAGGCTCAGTCCAAAAGCCAAACTGAGAGCTGTGGTGATGGCAGCCTTAATCCCGAGAATGCCGAATACAATCGAAGAAACCAGTGGAAGGTTGGAGAGAATTAGGTTGACATCGATTTCAAAGCCCACTGTAACAAAGAACAATCCAAGCAGAACTCCACGAAACGGTGCAATATCGGCTTCAACCTGATACCTGTACTTGGTCTCAGATAGCAGGACTCCTGCAAGAAAAGCACCTAAAGTATTGCTAAGCCCAAGACCTTCTGTCATGAATGACATACCAAGAACTGTCAACAGGATGACACCCAAAAAAGCCTCTTGAGATTGCGCTTGTGCCACTACTTTGAACAATGGATTCAGCAAGTATCGGCCAGCCAAAGTGATGGATCCCAAGGCAATCCCTGCCTTAAGAACGGCGCTTCCCAATGCTTGCGCCAGCCCACCACCTCCTCCTGCAAGGATTGGTGTGACAACTAGCAAGGGTACGACAGCCAAGTCTTGGAAGAGAAGAATCCCAAATGACGCCTTTCCGAATCTGGTAGCCAGCTGGCCTTTATCCTTGAGCAATTGTAGAACGAAAGCGGAGCTGGAAAGTGCAAGACCTCCTCCAAGTACAACCAGGGCACTTGCTGGAAGTCCAACAAGACTCCCTACTCCAGCAACCACCAGCGCAGTGCACAAGAATTGGCTCAACCCAAGACCAAATACATCACGCTTCATACTCAACAGACGATCGAAACTCAATTCAATGCCCATCTCGAACAAGAAGAAGACAATCCCGAGTTCTGCAAGGGTTTCTGTTGTATGAATTCCACTGATAAGGCCCCATCCATTGGGTCCTAACAACATTCCCGAGGCCAAGAAACCTAGAATTGGTGAAATACCAATTCGCTGACAAAGAGGAGTAATCAAGGCTGTAGCCAACAATAGCAAAATTGTGTCCGACTTCGGCCCGGACATATACTCTGCAAGCTCAATCAAGGCGTCCTTTAATGTACTCGATGTGGACTCCGCAGCAGTTACCATGGCTGCTTCGACCTTGCTCTTCTCCTTTTTTCTAAAGATTCGAAGTCCCCTGGCAGCGGTTTCGCCTCCCCTGATGGTGGGAGTCCTTTGGACAAGATTGATCTCGACTGGAGCACTTGGTTGGGCTGTGTACTGCTCTAACTGATCATTCGAGCAAGCCAAAACTGATAGAGCCAAGGCAGCAGCCGCCAAGAGACTGCGACCCGTCTTGTTCTTCCACGAAAGAACTCGTCGCATCCATGCCCGAGACTTCGCAGCAAACCTTCGGCAAGAGCCGATTTTTCTCTTTGCCCAACTTTTGCTCGAGTCTTCGGAAGTCTATGGACGATTTTGACAAAATAGAGATAATGGTGAGAATCCAAGTTGACGGTCAAAACGCAAACGAATTCACATAGTTTGCAGCTTTACATACCACGTCCATGCAAACGTCTCTTTCAGCATTAAGCAACGTCTTGGGGGAACTTTGAACATTGCGGTAGCTAGATAAAGGAACTCGTGAAGAATGAGCAAAATGAACAACTGGTCTCAAAGTAGGCCGGTTGGCATTGAATGCCTCGGATTGAAAGATGAGAACAGCAGCGACGAAACACAAAAATATCGATCGAGACCCCTGGCCGATACGGACGCGATTTTTTTCAGACGAGATCATCGTCCCCTTTCTGTTCGCTTCCAGGGCTACAGATGTCGCTTCTTGTTGTTTTGAAGTCACAGATGGCGTTTGACAGAGAGAGGATTACCTCAAACATCATCATGGGAGTAAAACGGCCGATCTTTGATGGAAAAACACGCACATTTATACCCTTCCGAACTTGTGTCATGAATATAACCATACTTTAAATAAAAATGAACTCACATTCGATTCGAAGGGGTGGCTGGAGCCGCTTACATCACCCATCCAAAACAGATTCGTTTCAGTGCAGTACACGCTTACGGAGGATATGCGTAGAATGAGAGCGAAGGCAAGAAGGAAGGAGCTGATCAGTCGATCTAGTCGAGCCCAGGCCTTGAGAGCATGAAACAAGGGGAACAAGAGGATGAACGAAGGGAACATTCCAGAGCGCTTGATGGCAGAATAAGAATTGAAGACAGCAAAGGATGGGTGCAAGCTGCATCAAGCTAAAAGAAATCGCGCTCCTGATTGCAGTTGAGTTTTAACTGCAACGCACCCATGAGACAACCCAAGCGTTCGAGCCGCCTCAAGTTTCGAAGACGGCTTTCGGTGTTCGCCCTCTCTTGTGCTGTTCCTGTCTACATGTTTTGGTCGATTTATCGGGTGGATCTCATAAGTTCCCAATATGATGTGCCTTCTTCGTCTTTACCACATTACTCTGGTTTACATTCGCCACCGATGATGAAACCCATGACGCATCCCAATTTTACAATTGATTTCCCTCTATGCTTGGTCCATATCGGAAAGGCAGCAGGATCCTCCATTTCCTGTGGGTTGGGATTAATGTACGCTAATTGTGAGGGAATGCCACGAGATGCACTGCCTCAGACATACTACTTTCATTTACAACGCAACACATGTCCACGAGAGACGACACGAACATACCTGGTCACCTTGCGAAACCCCATCATGCGTCTACGTAGTTGGTTCAACTTTGAAAAGAACATTATTCCCTATCGGAAAAATAAGCAGCAAGAAGCTAAAGCTATCAAGCAAAGGGGGAGACTCTTCTCTGAGTGTTATTCAGATTTTGAAGACTTGGCTTTGCACGGTCTACGACCCCTCGAGCACAAAATCACAGCTGTGAAAACTGTCAACATGACTTGTCCTGAACGTGCCTGGGCCGCTGCATTGGGTGCTAGGGCTTTCTCATACCATGAGTATTACAACTATGAATATTATTATAACAGCCTTCAGAGTCATATGGGCAACCGCAGTGCTGCATCAATTCAAGTGCTTCGAGCGGAGCATCTGCAACAGGACTGGTCGAAAATATCCTCTGAGAAATTGTTTCGTCGTGTAAACCAGGGCCTTCAGAATCGCACCGAGCACGCATTGACGCAGGACGAGAAACTGGAAAATCTATGTCGAGCACTTTGTCAAGAGATTCAGTTTTACAAACGATTCTTACAGGATGCAAGCAACTTGAGTCCAACTGAACGAACTGAATCTCTTCATGAACTCTTAGCATTTTGTCCGAGAGAGACGTTGGAGGTACGAGAGTGCACAAACAATCCAGAGTTCCCACAACTCCGAATATCCAAAGGCAAGTATGACCAGGAAGCGAAAAAACGATTTTATTCAGTTCATTGAGAAGGATGATGACAGAGCGAAGACTTGAGCGAGCATAAACGAATCAATTCGACACAGTTATTCTAAAGGTACGAATATCCAGCGGTTTGACTTCTACAGTCGTCCCATCATCACGGAAACGAGAAGAACCACGTGACGTTGGGGCTTCCGCTCCGGTCCAATCCAGCCGAGACTTTGCCCAAGCATCATAATTTTGGTTCGCAGAAAGAGTCAGCTCCTCCACATTAGTAATGTTGTATCCAGGCAGACAGTCTGCAAGGTCAACTTGTGCGGGAGTGGAAAGCGCCTCGTCCTCGCCCAATCCGTATTGATGGCCAACGCGGATCAGAAATCGGATCGTAGGAACGGATGATGTCTCATCAGTCAGACGCTTCCGAGTAATCAGCATGATGTTGGGTGGCAAACTCTTCACGACCCCAGTGAAACTAGTCATCTGAAACCGCAGCGAGTCCTTCTTGGTCGATGATCCGACAAAAACAAGAGGTTCTGCAAAGAACTGGTCCATTACGGAACGGGCTAGAGTGGCCCCACCAGCGCCTCCAACCAAGATTCGATGCTTACCTCGAATCACAAGACCCTCACCGTATCGCGTGGCGTTTCCGTATGGCGGATATGCAGTCACACCTCCATCGGTCTCATTCATTGGTTCACTCACTCCTCTATTGTCATCTGCCAACGTACGGCGATGGACCATGAGTTCGATGCTTCCGTCTTGAAGCGATGCTCCTCCCTGGGTTCTGTCTGTGACCACCGTTAGGGCTTCTTTCGTAGAGCTGTCTTCGACATAGATGGCAGCATTCACAGGATAATAGTTCCCAGCCACTGGTTCAAAGACATTCAAATCCCATGTCGAACGATAGTTCTTCACGCGCTGCATGAAATCACGACCGTTCGAGTCAGTGTAGAAGGTGCCGGAGCTCTTTATCGGGCTGGAAAGTCTGGTCACTATTTCTTTCCCCCTTCCGTCGCCAACTGGAATGGGACCTACCGTGTACTCAACCTCCAAGTACGGATTGTCCGGCATCATCCGATATGTTGATTGAATCCACGGCTCGTCATATTCTATGCGGACCTCTATGACACCAGAGGTGTTATGAAACGTGACAGATGATGCCTTCACCGTTTGTAGCTTCTGATCTGGTCTGCTAGGACGAAAGATGTACGCTCCAGAGTTCTGTACATCCTTTGGCGATTCACTATCGAGTGCAGAGTCCCATGACGTGTAGTATCCCCACTCCTGAGACAGATCCAGAGTGGCGTAGGACGACCCCATTCTCTTGATCGATCCAGTGGTGCTACCGTGAGAATGCCATTGTTAGGTACAGATCAGTTATGACGCTCTGCAAATTAAAAAACACTGACGCGGGCGAAGACACTTACCCATCAAAGAGGACTTGGATGAGACCATTCGAAGCCTCGACATCTCCATTGTCGCTGTAGTGCAAGGTCATTCTTGCTAAATCAGCATCAATGGAAGCAGGAGGCATGGACTTGTCCCTCCCACGAAAACTGCTAACTCTGTCAGCGTCTCCCAAAAAGTCAACCTTGAAAACGCTTGCGCCCAAAGCTGGCAGAGCGCCTGTGCAGATTGGCAGTACATACTTGGCAGCTCCGGCTGTGGTGCTTTGAGGAGATGGCATCGAAGCGACTATTGTAGCCGTCCCATTCGTGCTGTCTTCCAGCCTTCCAACGGTATATGACCCATCATGCGAGATTGGGAGGAAGACAACGCTGGACTGGGGCTGGCCAAGACCGTTGTAGACTATAACGTACAGTGTGGTCGTCTTCGGCTGCATAGTTGCGTTCTAATGTTGTACATTGTAAACGGATAGCTGTGTAAGAAGTTTCCTTGTGTCAGATGTCTTTCTTTTCTCAAACCAGCCTTACCTGTGATATGCTGCACACTGTCTCGTTCAGTAGCTGACATAGACTCAAGTCGAACAAATCGTCAGCGACGTTGTCTCCCAAGAATAGCCTCCTCAATTTCTCCGTTGTGACAGCTTGAACACTATCAATGCTACTTTGCAAACGTCTCGAATAGTCGTTGGAGACGTGCTGTTTCGCCGTACCCGATACTCCATCATGGTGTTGGAGAACGCCGATTGCATCTTCCAGTTCATGAAATGCTGCGGATGACTGCTGCGGATCACTTGCTTTACCTTCGATGTCTACCAACGATTCAATTTGTCGCGCTGCAAGTAGGAACGCGGAACCAAGCCGTTCCTGCCGCTTCAAGCTCGCCCGAGATGTGAAGTAACCAGTCCAGAAGCCGTGCTCCTGGTCCGAGTACGGGAAGAAGTCGTCTGTTTTGATGCCATAGTGTACCCCGTCACCTTCACTTGCAACAATTTGCGTGGTTGCTGTATCAATATTATGTTGGTTGCGAGATTTGTTCAACTCTTTGTGTTTGCACTTGGTGTAGCATTCGGGCGATGAGTAGAAAATGTTCAATGTGTCGAAACGTGGTGCAAACAGTGATGTCATATCAAGCATGTTCCACTCCTGAAATCGTTTTATTGTACCAATGAGCTTGTCCAGGTTTGCAAAGTTATAGCCTGCCCTTTGATACTATTGTTGCAAGGAAACGTCAAAGGAAGTCGTCAGTGGCACCCATTGGAAACACATCCGAACCTGCACACAGCTTACTTGAAAGTCCTCTCCCATTGTCAACATGATGTGATTGCCTTGAGTACGATCGCTTTGCACTCGAAGAAGCCTCAAAAACTCGCCTATGGAATCAGACAACCGGGCGTTGTTCATGGAGAGCAGTGAAGGGTCCTTGCACAGGATTTTATCAAAACAAAAGCCTTTTGGCCATTGATAACCTCCGGTGCAGCTTCCAGTGAGTCCCCAAAATACTGTGCTGTCATGAAAGCTTCGGCTAGCATTCCATAAGCCTTCGCAACCCTGTTTCAGCTGCCGCAAGGCTAGTTCCTGGTAATCGATCCTAGCGAAGTAAAGGGCATCAAACCCCATTTTAGAAGTCATCAAGGATGCTTGTGAAGATGAATGACCAAAGGGGTCGAGCTGCCATCCCACTGTTGGAACGACTCCTAATTCCTGTTTCAAGAAAGAATGCCCTAACGTTGTTTGATCAATCATTCCGATATAATGCGTTGTTGCTTCGTCTTTTTTGCAAATACTCGCTTGTGTAAGAATTGAGTGCCAATATTCTATTTCAAATCCTACTCAGCTTACCATGCATACACCAGCCTCCATTCGCAAAGCTCAGCTGCTTATTCGCAACCAAATATCGTACTGCATCTCGGACGGCATCATTCTGTCGGGCCCACCACATGCTGAAGAATTTGGATTCCACATATGTAAAAGTACGATCTTCATTTTCCAGCAGGGAGGCAACAACAGAGTCTAAAATATTCTCTACGGAAGCCTTTTGAATGGTTTCATTCCAACCAAAATAGTACTGCTCCACGGTTTTCAGCCAACCAACGTCGTCATGAGTGTGTGGAACGACATGAACATTCAGCACCCTTGAGTTTGTCGTTTCGGGGGCAAGCTTGTTGTCTCTCTCTGAAGTAGAAGTCGCAGCACTGCGATAGGTCTTTTCCTTCCAGATAGATGACAGCAAAACAGCTTCATGATCATATCCCTTTCTTTCTTCTGGTGGCTTCACTTCGCAAGATACAACAAAGATCGCCACAGTAATTGCGACGGAAACTCCAACGAGGATCCGAAACCTGCTGCGCCCATGACCACTCACACGTCCTGCTTGATTGCTCTTGAATAGCTTTGCCGAAAGATGATCAACGTCTCCATCACGGACAAATTGGGCGAACATTGCTTTTTCGCAAAGAAAGCTGTGCGATTCATTCACGGTTTCATCGCAACACGAGATCTGTCCAACGCAATGAAGAGGAGTACTGAATATGCCAGCTGGTACTTGTGGGCGGAACTTTGTAGTGGAAGAAACTATAGTAGTAGGTCTGACCAGAATATCTTGTTTTTATGGATTGCTGTTGCGTCAACCGTTTTGCTTAAAGGGTTTCATCTATATCTTTCATCTGGCCTGTGCCCTATCTTACTTAGCTCCTCACTGCTATTCTAAAGGTACGAATATCCAGTGGTTTGACTTCGATAATCGTCCTATCATCACGGACACTAGAAGAACCACGGGACATTGGGGCTTCCTCTCCGGTCCAATCCAGTCGAGACTTTGCCCAAGCATCATAATTTCGGTTCGCAGAAAGAGTCAGCTCCTCCACCTTAGTAATTTTGTATCCAGGCAGACAGTCTGCAAGGTCAACTTGTGCGGGAGTGGAAAGCGCCTCGTCCTCGCCCAATCCGTATTGATGGCCAACGCGGATCAGAAATTGGATCGTAGGAACGGATGATGTCTCATCAGTCAGACGCTTCCGAGTAATCAGCATGATGTTGGGTGGCAAACTCTTCACGACCCCAGTGAAACCAGTCATCTGAAACCGCAGCGCTTCCTTCTTGGTCGATGATCCGACAAAAACAAGAGGTTCTGCAAAGAACTGGTCCATTACGGAACGGGCTAGAGTGGCCCCACCAGCGCCTCCAACCAAGATTCGATGCTTCCCTCGAATCACAAGACCCTCACCGTATCGCGTGGCGTTTCCGTATGGCGGATATGCAGTCACACCTCCATCGGTCTCATTCATTGGTTCACTCACTCCTCTATTGTCATCTGCCAGCGTACGGCGGTGGACCATGAGTTCGATGCTTCCGTCTTGCAGCGATGCTCCTCCCTGGGTTCTGTCTGTGACCACCGTTAGGGCTTCTTTCGTAGAGTTGTCTTCGACATAAATGGCAGCATTCACAGGATAATAGTTCCCAGCCACTGGTTCAAAGACATTCAAATCCCATGTCGGACGATAGTTCTTCACGCGCTGCATGAAATCACGACCGTTCGAGTCAGTGTAGAAGGTGCCGGAGCTCTTTATCGGGCTGGAAAATCTGGTCACTATTTCTTTTCCCCTTCCGTCGCCAACTGGAATGGGACCTACCGTGTATTCAACCTCTAAGTACGGATTGTCAGGTATCATCCGATAAGTTGATTGAATCCACGGCTCGCCATATTCTATGCGGACCTCTATGACACCGGAGGTGTTATGAAACGTGGCAGATGATGCCTTCACCGTTTGCAGCTTCTGATCTGGTCTGCTAGGACGAAAGATGTACGCGCCGGAGTTCTGTACGTCCTTTGGCGATTCACTATCGAGTGCAGAGTCCCATGACGTATAGTATCCCCACTCCTGAGACAGATCCAGAGTGGCGTAGGACGACCCCATTCTCTTGATCGATCCAGTGGCGCTACCGTGAGAATGCCATTGTTAGGTACAGATCAGTTATGACGCTCTGCAGATTAAGAAGACACTGACGCGGGCGAAGACACTTACCCATCAAAGAGGACTTGGATGAGACCATTCGAAGCCTCAACATCTCCATTGTCGCTGTAGTGCAAGGTCATTCTTGCTGAATCAGCATCGATGGAAGCAGGAGGCATGAACTTGTCCCTCCCACGAAAACTGCTAACTCTGTCAGCGTCTCCCAAAAAGTCAACCTTGAAAACGCTTGCGCCCAAAGCTGGCAGAGCGCCTGTGCAGATTGGCAGAACATACTTGGCAGCTCCGGCTGTGGTGCTTTGAGGAGATGGCATCGAAGCGACTACTGTAGCCGTCCCATTCGTGCTGTCTTCCAGCTTTCCAACGGTATATGACCCATCATGCGAGATTGGGAGAAAGACAACGCTGGACTGGGGCTGGCCAAGACCGTTGTAGACTACAACGTACAGTGTGGTCGTCTTCGGCTGCATAGTTGCGTTCTAATGTTGTACATTGTAAACGGATAGCTGTGTAAGAGGTTTCCTTGTGTCAAATGTCTTTCTTTTCTCAAACCAGCCTTACCTGCGATACGCTGCACACTGTCTCGTTCAGTAGCTGACATAGACTCAAGTCGAACAAATCGTCAGCGACGTTGTCTCCCAAGAATAGCCTCCTCAATTTCTTCGTTGTGACAACTCGAACACTATCAATGCCACTTTGCAAACGCCTCGAATAGTCGTTGGAGACGTGCTGTTTCGCCGTACCCGATACTCCGTCATGGTGTTGGAGAACGCCGATTGCATCTTCCAGTTCATGAAATGCTGCGGATGACTGCTGCGGATCACTTGCTTTACCGTCAATGTCTGCCAATGACTCAATTTGTCGTGCTGCAAGTAGGAACGCGGAACCAAGCCGTTCCTGCCGCTTCAAGCTCGCCCGAGATGTGAAGTAACCAGTCCAAAAGTTGTGCTCCTGGTCCGAGTACGGGAAGAAGTCGTCTGTTTTTACGCCGTAGTGTACCCCGTCACCTTCACTTGCAACAATTTGCGTGGTTGCTGTATCAAAATTGTGTCGTTCGCGAGACTTGCTCAACTCTTTGTGTTTGCACCTGGTGTAGTATTCGGGCGACGAGTAGAAAATGTTCACAGTGTCAAAGCGTGGTGCAAACAGTGATGGTATATCAAGCATGTTCCACTCCTGAAATCGCTTGATTGTACCAATGAGCTTGTCCAGGTTAGCAAAATTGTAGCTTGCCCTTTGATACTATTGAAGAGTGAAAAACTCGAGAGTGAGACACATGCCAGATGAAGAATTCTCCGCAAATCTATCGCTTACTTGAAAGTCTGCTCCCATGGTCAACATGATGTGACTGCTTGAAGTACGATCACTTTGCACTCGAAGTTGCCTCAGAAAATCGCCAACAGAATCCATCAACATGCTGTTGTTCATGGCAAGAAGCGAAGGATCATTGCAATGCAGCGGGTCAAAACAAAAACGGGTTGGCGCTCTATAGTTCCCTTGAAAGCTTCCAGTCAGACCCCAAAATACTGTACTATCAGGAAAGTTTTGGCTAGCATTCCATAGACCCTCGCAACGCTTTTCCAGCTGCCGTACGGCCAGGTCCTGGTAGTCCATGCGACCAAAGTAAAGAGCATCAAACCCCATTTTAGACGTCATAATGGATGCCTGGGTCGCCGAATGCCCAAAAGGATCAAGCTGCCATCCTACTGTTGGAACGACTCCTAGTTCCCGTTTCAAGAAGGAATGCCCTAGCGTTGTTTGATCAATCATTCCAATGAAATGTGTTGCGGCCTCGTCTATTCCAGCACAGTTAGCAACCACAAGCAACATCAACTAATCAATAATGCTTCGTATCTGAGTTCTTACCATGCATACACCAGCCTCCATTCGTAAAGCTCAGCTGTTTATTCGCAACCAAATACCGTACTGCATCTCGGACGGCATCATTCTGTCGGGCCCACCACATGCTGAAGAATTTGGATTCCACATATGTAAAAGTACGATCTTCGTTCTCCAGCAGGGCGGCAACAACCGAGTCTAGAATACTTTCTACAGAAGCCTTTTGAATGGTTTCGTTCCAACCAAAATAGTACTGCTCAACGGTCTTCAGCCAACCAACGTCATCATGAGTATGGGGAAGTACATGGACGTTCAGCACCCTTGAGTTTGTCGTTTCGGCCGCAAGCTTGTTGTCTGTAGAAGTCGCAGCACTGCGATAGGTCTTTTCCTTCCAGATAGATGGCAGCAAAACAGCTTCGTGATCATTTTCCTTGCTTCCTTCTGGTGGGTTGATTTCGCAAGATACAACAAAGATCAACAGAGCAATTGTGGCTGAGACCATCATGGGGATCAAAAACCTGCTTCTCACATGGCCACTCCGCCGCCCTGCTTGATTGTCCTCCAACATCTTTTCCGAAAGATGATCAAGGTTTCCATGATGGACAAAGTCGGCAGACATTTCTCTTTTCCCAAAGAAAGCTATGCGATTCATCTACGGTTTCTTTGTCATGCAAAGACCTAGTCCAACTCATCAATACATGCAACGAATCCAAAAATCACTGCGCGAGTTCGGAGTAGTCGACCAGTGAGCGAGTCGACGCAGTCGACTCAAGAAGCGGACGAAGTCTTTGCGCCAACTGTGCCCACAGAAGGGACAGGGAGCAGGATGAGCTCCGGAGGCTGTGCATGAGGTGGAGCAGCAGCCGGAG
Source organism: Cylindrotheca fusiformis (assembly GCA_019693525.1). NCBI lineage: Eukaryota > Bacillariophyta > Bacillariophyceae > Bacillariales > Bacillariaceae > Cylindrotheca > Cylindrotheca fusiformis. Next base: position 11,343 of record JAAMXS010002797.1, on the reverse strand, counting down.
CTCATTGCCTTTGCATCGTAGCAACAGTGATCTCTAGCAGCGCGAAAAGACCACTGTTCCAGTTTTTCACATCCCTCCCACCTCACCCTATTGGTGCAAAGGTAGTTGGCCCGGCAGGCTCGCGCCAGACGGCCAGGTGCCAGGTCCTTCTGTTCAAGTCCATCTCACACCACAACAAACGACCGAGAACAGAGGCCGGCGCAACGAGCGGCGCCGGTTGGCTATCTTTGATAGCTGTGCACTGAAGAAACTACTATAGTAGGTCTAAAATGACTTTCTTGTTTTGCAAACAGCTTTGCTTTTGGTTAAAAGCGTTTCATCTGCATCGTTCCATCTCCCTTGTACCCTTGCTTACATGCTAGCTGCTCACAGTTATTCTAAATGTACGAATGTCCATTGGTTCAATTTCAATTGTTGTCCCATCATCACAGACACGAGGAGAACCACGCGACGTCGCGACCTTCGCTCCGGTCCAATCCAGTCGAGACTTTGCCCAAGCATCATAATTTCGGTTCGCAGAAAGCGTCAGCTCCTCCACCTTAGTAATTTTGTATCCAGGCAGACAGTCTGCAAGGTCAACTTGTGCTGGACTGGAAAGCTCCTCGTCCTCACCCAATCCATATTGATGGCCGACGCGGATCAGAAATTGGACTGTAGGAACGGATGATGTCTCATCAGTCAGACGCTTCCGAGTAATCAGCATGATGTTGGGTGGCAAACTCTTCACGACCCCAGTGAAACCAGTCATCTGAAACCGCAGCGCTTCCTTCTTGGTCGATGATCCGACAAAAACAAGAGGTTCTGCAAAGAACTGGTCCATTGCGGAACGGGCTAGAGTGGCCCCACCAGCGCCTCCAACCAAGATTCGATGCTTCCCTCGAATCACAAGACCCTCACCGTATCGCGTGGCGTTTCCGTATGGCGGATATGCAGTCACACCTCCATCGGTCTCATTCATTGGTTCACTTACTCCTCTGCTGTCATCTGCCAGCGTACGGCGGTGGACCATGAGTTCGACGCTCCCGTCTTGCAGCGATGCTCCTCCCTGCGTTCTGTCTGTGACCACGGTCAGGGCTTCTTTCGTAGAGTTGTCTTCGACATAAATGGCAGCATTCACAGGATAATAGTTCCCAGCCACTGGTTCAAAGACATTCAAATCCCATGTCGGACGATAGTTCTTCACGCGCTGCATGAAATCACGACCGTTCGAGTCAGTGTAGAAGGTGCCGGAGCTCTTTATCGGGCTGGAAAGTCTGGTCACTATTTCTTTTCCCCTTCCGTCGCCAACTGCAATGGGACCTACCGTGTACTCAACCTCCAAGTACGGATTATCCGGCATCATCCGATATGTTGATTGAATCCACGGCTCGTCATATTCTATGCGGACCTCTATGACACCAGAGGTGTTATGAAACGTGGCAGATGATGCCTTGACCGTTTGCAGCTTCTGATCTGGTCTGCTAGGACGAAAGATGTACGCGCCGGAGTTCTGTACTTCCTTTGACGATTCACTATCGAGTGCAGAGTCCCATGACGTGTAGTATCCCCACTCCTGAGACAGATCCAAAGTGGCGTTTGAAGACCCCATTCTCTTGATCGATCCAGTGGTGCTACCGTGAGAATGTTATTGTTAGGTACAGATCAGTTATGGCGCTCTGCGGATTAAAACAACACTGACGCGGGCGAAGACACTTACCCATCAAAGAGGACTTGGATGAGACCATTCGAAGCCTCAACATCTCCATTGTCGCTGTAGTGCAAGGTCATTCTTGCTAAATCAGCATCGATGGAAGCAGGAGGCATGAACTTGTCCCTCCCACGAAAACTGCCAACTCTGCCAGAGTCTCCCAAAAAGTCAACCTTGAAAACGCTTGCGCCCAAAGCTGGCAGAACGCCGGTGTAAATTGGTAGTACATACTTGGCAGCTCCGACTGTGATATGATGAGGAGATGGCATCGAAGCGACTACTGTAGCCGTCCCATTCGTGCTGTCTTCCAGCTTTCCAACGGTATATGACCCAGCATGCGAGATTGGGAGGAAGACAACGCTGGACTGGGGCTGACCAAGACCGTTGTAGACTACAACGTACAGTGTGGGCGTCTTCGGCTGCATAGTTGCGTTCTAATGTTGTACATTGTAAACGGATAGCTGTGTAAGAAGTAGTCTTGCGTCAAATGCCTTTCTTTTCTCGAACCAGCCTTACCTGCGATACGCTGCACACTGTCTCGTTCAGTAGCTGACATAGACTCAAGTCGGATACGTCGTCAGAGCCATCCTCTCCCAAGAATAGCCTCCTCAGCTTCTTCGTTGTGACAACTCGAACACTATCAATGCCACTTTGCAAACGCCTCGAATAGTCGTTGGAGACGTGCTGTTTCGCCGTACCCGATACTCCATCGTGGTGTTGGAGAACGCCGATTGCATCTTCCAGTTCATGGAATGCTTCCGATGACTGCTGCGGATCACTTGCTTTACCGTCGACGTCTACCAACGATTCAATTTGTCGTGCTGCAAGTAAGAATGCGGAACCAAGCCGTTCCTGCCGCTTCAGACTCGCCCGAGATGTGAAGTAGCCAGTCCAAAAGCCGTGCTCCTGGTCCGAGTACGGCAAGAAGTCATCTGTTTTGACGCCATATTGTACTTCGTCACCACCAGCGAAGCCCGTGTCTCCTGAAACAATACCTTCACTCGCAACATTTTTCGCGCTCGCTGTGTCAAAATTGCGTTGTTCGCGAGACTTGCTCAACTCTTTGTGTTTGCACTTGGTGTAGTATTCGGGCGACGAGTAGAAAATGTTCACAGTGTCAAAGCGCGGTGCAAACAGTGATGGTATATCAAGCATGTTCCACTCCTGAAATCGCTTGATTGTGCCAATGAGCTTGTCCAGGTTAGCAAAGTTGTAGCTTGCCCTTTGATACTATTGAGAGTGAAGAAAACGAGAGTTAGACACATGTCAGATGAAGAATTCTCCGCAAATCTATTGCTTACTTGAAAGTCTGATCCCATAGTCAGCATGACATGATTGCTTGGAGTACGATCACTTTGCACTCGAAGCTGCCTCAAAAAATCGCCAACAGAATCCATCAACATGCTGTTGTTCATGGCAAGAAGCGAAGGATCATTGCAACCGAGCTTGTCAAAACAAAAGTGTGATGGAGAGCCATAGTTTCCTCGAAAGCTTCCGGTCAGACCCCAGAATATTGAACTATCAGGAAAATTTTTGCTAGCATTCCAAAGGCCCTCGCAACGCTTCTCCAATTGCCGTACGGCCAGGTCCTGGTAGTCTATGCGACCAAAGTATAGAGCGTCAAATCCCATTTTAGATGTCATGACGGATGCCTGGGTTGCCGAATGCCCAAAAGGATCAAGCTGCCATCCTACTGTTGGAACGACGCCCAACTCCCGTTTCAAGAAAGAATGCCCTAACGTTGTTTGATCGATCATTCCCATGAAATGTGTTGCGGCCTCGTCTATTCCAACACTGTTAGTAATCGCAATCAACATAAACTTATCAATCTTGCTTCTGAATTCTTACCATGCATACACCAGCCTCCATTTGTAAAGCTCAGTTGCTTATTCGCAACCAAATATCGTACTGCATCTCGGACGGCATCATTCTGTCGGGCCCACCACATGCTGAAGAATTTGGATTCCACATATGTAAAAGTGCGATCTTCATTCTCCAGCAGGGAGGCAACAATTGAGTCGAGAATATTTTCTACAGAAGCCCTTTGAATAGTTTCATTCCAACCAAAATAGTACTGTTCCACGGTCTTCAGCCAACCAACGTCATCATGAGTATGGGGAACGACATGGACATTCAAAACTCTTGGGCTTGATGTTTCTGCCATTTTGTTGCTTCCAAGCTTGTTCTGCGTGCTTTCCTTGGTTGAGGAATGGGGAAGGATGGTACTTTGGCGAGTCGATGGCTCCATCCATTTTCGACTGAGTCCGAGCGGAACTTCTGACAGATGCCAACCGTCAGAGTACGCAACGAGCACTGTGGCTACGATTGCCAAACTGATAGAAACCAGGACAAGTAGTTCGTTTGCTCGAATGCTGCTGGCTGGACGAGTCCGGCGAGGGAAAGCGGTCATGGGAATTTCTTCGTCTCCACCACCACCACCACCACCACCACCATATGCTGTATGCTTCTTCATTTTCCTTTTTCAAGTTGCGTTCAAAGTAGAGGGGAATGAGCGACAAGTCATCAAAGATATGGCAGCAGTAAGATCTTGAGTCGTTGAAATCTTTCGCATGCTACTACACCCATCATGATGACACCAAACTTCTTGCTACAATACCAGGTAAGTAGTTCGCATCCTCGCGATCCCGCGCGAATGTCCTTGCTGCGTCCGTGTGCACAATGAGGCAGTCAACGACATGGATCGTCATTTTTGCTACATATCTCTCTTTGAACGTGATATTCTTATTCATTCATTCCACCAAGCGATTTCGAGGAGGACAGCAATGAGTGGAGGGATACGATATTTCTCACGGTTTATTTGATATCGAGAATCCAATTTGATTTCGTCCATATTCCTACTGGCCTGCGACAGGACAAGAATCACTATGTCAAAAAGGCAACCGCAGGAGTCGAACAAGCGAAAGAAGCCTTCTGGCAGCTCGAAAACGTTGGGATCGCTGTTAAAGTATATGGAGGGCATGGAGCTAATTGTGGAATTAAAAACTGGAAAAAGGATACAAGGGACTCTTTCTTCTGCTGACAATGATATGAATTTGGAAATGGACCAAGAAGTTCCTCGCGACTCGGCAGCAATTGCCCAGAACCAAGAATCTGAGCCGGACAATGATGAGTTGGACAATATATTATCCTCAACGATACACATTCGAGGCTCCAACATTCGATGCATTCAATTTCCAGATAACGCTGATCTCAAAGGTCAAATTGCCAGTGGTATGGAACGAGAACGAGCTGCTGCCAACAAGTACAAGCGGGGAAAGCGAAAATAAAGATGCCGTGAATGGCGACGTTTCGGAAGGCGAACTGATCAAAGATCTGGTAAGATAACCAAACATAGTTTTACAAACAGGAAGCCAAGCTTTTCAGCTTGGTTACGACGGTTGTTATTTTTGAAAGGCAACATGGTTTAGAGCACAACTTGATCCAGTGCACTTCTAATGAAGTTTTTGTAATACTGGTTTCCAACGCCATATATGTTTGACTTCGGCTTCGGTTCTTTGATTCATCTGGGGAGATTCTTAATCAGCGTGAAAATGTCGGACACCATCAGTTGATTCGAATGGATGATAGACATTGTTCTATAATGGATTAGTGCGATGAGCTAGTACAGCTGGAAGCCGTGACAAACAAGGATGGATAAATACTCTTTTTCCGCCAAGTGTTGTAGGTACAACGTACAAGTCTTTGCTAACAGGTGCACTAAATAAATGCACCAGGCACGAGTTGTGCGATGCGTAGCGCACTCTCAACGCGGTCATTTAGTAGGAGGCTCTTGTGTTTGCGCACTTTCATCTGTTGCTGCCCAAGACACACTTGAAGCTAGAATCCACACAACCAATCGAATATCTTTGGGGAAGGAGGACGGTGACACTTTGTTGAACCTCGTTAAATATGGATAGCCAATCACAGTGCTCGCTCGCAGACATGACCAATGGTGACATTCATTTGCACACATTTACTAGAAAGCACCTTGATGTGGTCCACTAGTAGGAGGCAATTGGACAAAAGCCTTTCCCTCTTGATGCCTTGCATAATCATCATCTTGCCATATACCCACCAAGACATTCAGTAGGCTTTCCAAGGACCCTTTGGTTTCCCATCCTTTCAGCCAGAAAAGCATTTCCAGACCCTTCCATTGAACGGACCATGACAAAAACCTTGGACTTTCCTCGCCAACAAACCATCACCAACTCTGCCCCGATGATGCCACCTTCTCTTGTAACAACGGGAGAAATTCAAGACATTATCGATCGGTCTTCAACTCAGCAAGAGCTATTCATAAACTTGATGACATTTGCAGTTGACCTTATCTGTGAAGATGATTTCTCTCAATTGTCCTCTCCAGAATCCAAGGAGCCAACATGCCAAGACAAACATCGGAATCATGCATCGGATAAGGATAGCCAAGAGGATTAAAATAGATTTTTCGTATTGCCAATCAAGCTAGACAGACTGGATGAGCGCTACTCTGCATATGCAGAGTCGTAAAGTTTGATACCAGCTATCCCATGCTTGCTGTCTAGATGCACTCTTCTATTCCACAGAAGCAGAACGAAATCATCATAATTCCACTATGTTTCTTCAATTGAAATCTCTCTGTACAACATGGAATACCGCACCAAGGCCTTGACGTCTCTCAAACTGCCCTGAACCTGACCTAGCTGTTTCCAACAGTGTTTAATAGAGCAGTTTCTCTCATCAGAAGCCTCTCCAGATCGCTAGATTCCTTCGCTACAGCTTTGGTAACCCTGTGGATTCTCCCTCTTCCCAAAGCATTGTCCCTGAAAAGGGTCGGCAATTGATCTGCAGCGATATGTGCGGTCGACAAAGAACCCAATATCGAATCGTCTATCACTACTGCTAATAGAGATGATATTTTCTAATACTCAGTAAAAACTGAGAGCTATTCCTTAATCTGTGAACAGGCGGCGACCAAAAATCCCTTTACCCAATCAAATCGTCGTCCAGAGACAAGCACCACTCTGCAATATCATCCAAAGAAGTGTTGACGATATTCATTTCTTCGAACAGCTGTACCGCACCCTTATTCGCTCGAGAATCTCGTTCGATCAATTTCCCTTTTTCAAATCGATTCTTACCGCTGAGAAGGATCACATTTCCTCCTACTTTCGGTAATGCAGTTTCCAAATAGCGTTCAGGTACTTCCAAAATACTCCCGTCTGCCATTCTCAAAGTTGCCCCCTTGCTTGTCACGTCTACAACAATTCCCTTTTTCTTGTCGTGCGACCTACCAAACCTACTGGTGATAACACGGACTCTGATGTTGGGAGTCAACCAGGTGGTGCTCCTCCTTGGCTCAGGAGCCTCATAACGCGTCCGCTTTCTACCAGGACCCTTTTCCAAAGGTCGTGTTTCGTCGCGTCCAAAACTGTCACTGTCTCGTTTGCTTCTCTTATCTCTATCATTTCCATGCACTCGGGAGCGTCGGCTCCCTCGAGCTTCCTCGTCAAGGTCCAGTTTTTCATTTCTTCGTCTCCTATCAATATCAGAGTCATGTCGATGTTCTCTTGTATCATCTCTGTCAACTCGGCGACGATTGCCTCGTCTCTCATCTTCTTCTTTCCGTTTTCTACTTCCATCCTGTGGCTCGTGTCGACTATGCTTCTTTTCAGTTTGTTGAGACACTGGCTCTTCAAATGGACGATTCTGCAACCCTTGTCGATCCAAAAGATGAACACTCCCCTTCTTTACCTTCGTTGGTTTGTCGTCACCTTCGAACTGAACGAGGATCATGTTCAACCCAGGTACTCCGTTCCATTGCCGAATGATCGCTCGCTGACCTTCCTTCACCGAAACAATACTCCCAACTTGAATCGTTTGCTGTTTGTCGTTTTTTATTTGCAGTTGTCGCTTCTGTTCAAACTCTTCCTGTTGCTCCTTGAGTTGCTTTTCCCGTTTTACTTGGTCGGGCCTCCGTCTTCCTCGTTTGTGTGTGGGCACATCAAAGAGCTGGGGCGTTGCGCCTAGTCCCAACCTGGATGGTCGAGGCAGGTTGTTGTCCGTGTCGCTTTGGTCGACAGCTCCGGTCCATCCCATCCCTCGCAGCAAGGCTGCGCCAAAGTCAGCTATCGGAACCTTTTGATATGTTTCTGAATCGACGGTAAGATCAGGGGCGAGCTTCTCCAAATCCTCTTGCAGTTGGTCTTCTTCTCGCTGCTCCGCATTCTGAAACGTGTTTCCCTGTGATTGAATCACTCTGTTGATGTTCCCATTGATGGAGTCGGCCGCCACAGATTCACCAGAAGCTTCATTCCTCAAGGCCGTAATGGCTTCTTGATCTTCTTTTGAGAGTTCCTCTTGCTTTTGCTGTTCGTCTCGTTTGGTCCGTGCCCGCTCCTGCAAAGATTCTCTCGAATCCTTCTGCACAGGAATCACCAATGGTCCCTTAACGTCAGGATGTACGAGTTCTTCTTGCTTCTGTTCCTCCTCATGGACTGTCTCAAACCCATCCAGTGCTGCCTTCTTCTTCGATTTTGATGATGACAAAGCCTTGCTGTTTTTTTTGGGCTTCAAGGAGAATGCCAACTTGCCACTCATCTTGCTGCACTCAATTGGGTATAAATGTCGTGATCGGTGATTTAGTGGTAGATATAAAGATGATCTGATAATCCTCCTTCAGTAACACTCATAAGGTATATTACAAATACTCGGGGTTGCTCCTTTACGCGAATCAGCAGTTGACCATCATCAGTGTGTTGATGAACGCTGATGAATTTCTGCGAGACCACCAAACACCGCAACATGTGAATCCATTGGCAGACTTGCTCGAGTTCGTTGGGATGTCTTACCGTCTGGCATGCTCACGTCATGCTCGCCACCCACACCGTTTGAATTATTGACGCCCATTGCAAACTATTCTACCCAGAGAAGAAACGACATTTCTAAACACAAGAAAGCATTAGAGCTTATGATTCGCAGCATCAGTTCTATCTATTCGTCCAACGTGACGCTCGAATCGCATTTGCAAACAAAAGTTCCGTGACTCCCAGAATCAAGTCAAACAATATCCATTAGAACTTGGTGATTCGCAGCAATGGTTTTGGCTTTTCGTCCATCGTGACAGCCTTCCGAATCGCATTTGCAACGACAACTCCTGTGATTCCTAGAATCGCTTCAAAGAGGTGGTTCTCCGAAATAATGTTCGGCAAGTAATTGTTGGTGTTCTCAATGATGGGAAGAAGTTCTGGCCGTGCGACTGTCTTGTAGGTTGCTAGAATGGCGTCACAGTTGAACACAACAAATAGGGTCACAAATGCAACGAGACCTCCCGTCTCTGAAATCTTTTTCTCGAATTGAAAAGTGGCAACAAGCTGAAGAAAGGAGACAAAGCCAACAGCTGTTGCAAAGGAATGGAAATCCAAACCCGGCAGTCCCACGATCTCGAATGCTGCAGACATGGAGCTTTGATAGCTTGAGATGTCCGAAAAGAAAATGGGAGCTACTAGTGGAATCTGCGCGGCATTCACAAAGAAATAAATCAATGCAGCGAAGAAAACATTGGTAGCCCTGTCCTTTGCTCCAGGAGTTGCAGCCATGCCCGCTTCCGATCCGCTGATTGCATTGTCAAAGGATGAGATCAAAAAATAACCTTCAATGACATAAGCAAGTCCGATCGCAGCTTTGCCAGCATCGGAGAAAGCATCAAACAACCAGTATTCTGCAGGAAGGGCATTGAGACTGCTGCAAAGAACCAGGGCAAAGAAAACATTGGACAGAGCAGCCAACGTGAACGGGAGCCTTCTTGCAGCGGGGGCGTTGGGAGGAATGCGAAAGTACCCCATGACACCTGCCACTGCGAGCAGTGCCACACTAACCTGGATTTCGTGACAGTGGTCGACTGAGAGTGGCTGATAGAAGTCAAAGATCTGGAGAAAGCCATCCTTGTCTAATCCCGGGTGGAAGAAGGATTGGTATGCTGTCAAATAGGAGCCAGCAGCAACGATTGAAACCGTGGAATGGAGACTGACTGGTTTCTTTTTCGGCCGACTCTTAAACTCCAGGTATTCGAGGACTTGTTCGTACTTCTCTATCAAACCAGCATCTCGGTACTGGCCTGCCAACAGCGAAAGGAATTCATCTTCAAAAATTTCTTCATCGACGATTTTGAAGAGGTCTTCCCTCGAAAGGAGGAACAAGCTGCCTGGACTTGTCGCCCGAATCGACTTGGCTCGTGGTCGATTGAGGAAAAAGGCGAGTTCCCCAAAGTAACCAGTTGTGGAGTTATACGTCATCAACACATTTCGCGTATCAGCATCGTAGACTTCAAAGGTGCCGCTATCAAGGAAATACATTTTCATCGAGCTATCTTCACTTCCTTGTATCACAACATCTTGTCCGGCCTCAACGGATTCGCGTCTGAGTGTTTGCGCAACTTGATCAATTTCATTGCTGTTCAATTGCTTTCGAAAGGCTTTGAAACTTTGAATCGCCTTTCTCTTTGCTCGAAAGTCCATGTATTCTTCATAATCATCCTCTAAGTTTGCTATCCCAGCAGGAGAATGGCCCATTAGCTGGGATAGAAGATTGTAAGCTTTGGCATTCACGAACCACACTTTGGCATCTGGAGATGCTGATCGAACTGTCAGTGCTCTTGGTTCAGCGAGAAAGATCCCGAGTTCTCCGAATAGGTCCCCTTCGTTCAATGTCGCAGCTACATTGCCATCATTGTTTATGCATTCGAAAATCCCCGCTTGAACAAAATACAATCCATTGGATCGATCCCCCTTTTTGAAGACAATTGATCCTGTTTCGGGGAAAGATACTGTCTCCATTACGGCCGGGAGAATGGTCTTAAGATCAGATGTCACATCGTTCTTCTCTACAGCTCTTCGTTTGTTCAACAGATCCTGGACTTCTTCATCTATAACGCTTTCCATCAAACGAGATCTGGAATTTTCACCCACAGCATTTGCTTCACTTCTTTGACCCAAGTGGTGGAAGCTTCTTGGAGTGGAGAAACCGCAAACATCTTGAACTGCTACAAGAAAGCAGATGAAGAGCAGGCCCATCATCATTCTTTCAAGTATAATCGTCGTTCGCCGGAGGACGTTGTTTCTGAGCAGTGCGTCTCTTGGAATATAGGCAAGGGCTGAATCTTCAATAGATAGCTGTCGGGAGTCAGGACCACAGAGAAAACACTACTCTGTACTGCGTTTCGCTTTTGGGGTTTCCGAGAGAACCTCAAAGATTTGTCATATATCCTTATTGTCGCTTTATGACATATCATATATCTTTTTGCTAAAGTGCAACTGACTGTCAGGGATTTATGTGGCCAACTTGGAGCCAAGTATATGATATTTAAAAAAAATAATAGCACGGAACAACTGGTCAGGAACGAGCATCTTCAGAGCGCACCATGTTATTTATAGAAAACACGGAATATCTTGTCATGGACCATTGTTCTGCTTGCAAACTTTGAAGTTCACGCAGCCCCTTCTTCGCTGTCAACTAGTACATAAGACAGTGGGCAATTCAGGGAGGTGCTCTTGCAGTTATCTGACGTATTATTTATTTTCTTAGTATTTTCCATATATAGGCTGTATGTATAACGAAGAGAGACAGGTGACAAAATTAGAATTTTGTGATTTGCAGAAATGGTTTTGTCTTTTCTTCCATTC
>JAAMXS010002786.1:0-12434 GCA_019693525.1 Cylindrotheca fusiformis | reverse complement strand
GTGAGTGGGCATGGCCACTTGGTAGCACATATGGCTGCGATCAACTTACCTCCATAAACATCTAAGTTGTATTCCCTACCTCTGCTTTCGAGACTGACGATAGTTGTACCGAGAGGTTGGCCTCCGATTTCCGTTGCAATGCAAGAATAGGTACCCGTATCAGAGTACATGAAATCGACATCTTCTTTGTCGTCGATCCAGCTCTCTAGGGGATTCTCGGTCAGTTTCATCTTGAATTCAATGGGTGGATCGAATCGTTTGCCCACAGCTTCATTGAGATAAGTCTCGAAAGTGAGATTGTATTGCTTCCAAGCTTTCTCAATGCCCTTCGGTGCATGGACACCGATGTTGTAGACCCTTTTTTGGCTGTAATCATTAAATACTTGAAATCCATGGGTGCAGTTCAGGTTTCCAGGAGTCCACTGGTCTTCTGGAGTAAAGTTTGTTAGGTCGAAGGAGTGTTCATCATACGCTTGGACATGATGAGTATTGAATAGCAGAACGGACGAAACAAACAAACATCGCTTTGCCATATTTGTTGCTTTGGCTCTGGGCCGCTTTTTAGAGTTCGCAATGTTTGGTTTTTCTTTTTGTGAAAGAGGGCACATAATTTTGTCTGGTTTTGCTTGCAGTGCGAGAAAGTAGACGTGGAACGTGCGAAGACATAATTATTCTGTGATTTCGATTCTCATTTTTTGGTTCGCCATCGATATGAAGAGAAGAATTATAGCGGGGTTCGGTTCTTCAGATACGCATGGGTGGTGGGGTTTTCCGTTTGTGATACGCACGCAGTTGAAGTACTACAAGTGAGCTGAAGATAAGATCAGACCCAATCTTGGGAGACATTATGGCACTGTTTATATGTTTCTTAGCATTCAGACACTTTCGAAGGTGGTGTTGCATATACCATGGTAGAAAAATTACGTAGATCACGCCACCACCAACAGGATTTGTTTCTGGCGCCTTCGTTGGTCATCAAGTCGTGGTGCTTTGATCTGCCTGCAACAATAGTAGGACGTGATGAAAATAAACGAACTCAATGATCGTTATTCCGTCTGATCAATGGTAAACCAGAATGCTGCTATTGCACTGTTTATATCACGTTTGCTCGTGACAGAGAACAATCCCGAGTTCTGGAATTTGTCAGCATATGTGGACCTTGATGATTTGTTTCCTCCAGCAATCTGCATCCAGCACGCATTCCTTGACAGCGAACGATATCCTCCACCATGTTGCTACCGAACCCAGTGCATGTTTTTGAGCACAAAACCCGTCCTTGTCTACGAATTCTTAATGTGCAAGTCGGTGGCTGCCAAAGGGACCTTCTCCAATAGTAGTAGTATGATGAACGACCTTTGGGATGGGGACCATAACATTTTGGGGTTCAGATGATATTTCGGGGAGGAGAGAGGGTACCCCTTTTCGACAATCAACTCCAACAAAGAGGTCACGAAAAGGAAGGTCAAACGAGACGTGTAGTAAAAAGTGAGAGCTAGCTGAAGCTATCTATCACTGTTGTCGGTCCACAAGAGAAGTGAGCACCAGTCGCAGCATCGCCTCCTGCTTGACCGTTGGCCAATAACGACACATCACCATGTGCGTCATGTTACGCGATTCGCATGCGCGAATCCTGCCCGAAGTCGACTTTGTCGACTCCCCATCCGACGTAGTCTAGCTAGTCCTCCGTTGCTGCTGTCTACGTTTGATTATTCCACCTTTACGAAGCATTCATCAACACTGACTGCTCTTAGCACTTGGAAAGCAACCGTTGCGAAATCAATCCGATTTCCCATTGAAAAATCCGGAAGGCAATTTTTTGGCCTTTCGCAGCGAAGTACTGTGGAGTTCCTTTCGGTGGCTTTGGCAACGATGGAAACATAGGTTGAGGAGGGGTATGTTGGCTTGTACGTAAGGCAGTTGCTCGAATACTGCTCTGCACTGGGCATTTATCTGACTTCTGGCTAACACGTGCGGACGAAGTGAACGTGTTGGATTTGTGATTGTACACTGGTGGTGGCTGGTCTGGTTGACCATGATGGCTGATGTGCATTGCTTGGAGACGTTGTTGTGACGATTTCGCCGGCGTAGAAAATGCAGTGTTGTTAGGGTTGAATGCATCAAGAATAAGCAGTCAACAATCAGTCCGTGTTTCCAGTTTTCCTGTAATCTCCTCCAAATACTTAGCAGCCGCAAATGGATTCTAGAAGCGTGGTATACGTCGGTAGTTGCACTATCAACTACGGAAACGAGTCCAATCGGGTTCAATTTTCTTGAATAGCGCCTGCGACATCAGACAGTTCAATATCATTGGTGCCTTGTGGCTATACAGAGAAGTCCTTTGCTTGAACATTCCAGAATCAGTTCCAGGTGCTGCACGGACGACGGATGGTAGCCAATCGAGAAGCTGTTTGACGGAGGAGGCATACTGATGAGAAAACAAGAATTCAGACCGCCTTTCTGTTGCTTGTTTGTCGTTGTATGCTGCTCTGCTTTCCTTCTTCTACTCAATAGACCATTGCGACTCATCAAACAAAGAGAGGAGAGTGTAGTCAATGAATTTGAGCAAAACAACGATATCGATTCATCACTAGTGGTTACTAATAATCTTAGTTGAGAAATGTTTTCTTTTCCACCTAACTGCAACCATCAAGCTACGAAGCATGGATTCATCAAATACAACAATTATATGAACTAATTAACAAACTTATCACCTGGAGAGCGACCTCTTAGAACGAATCCGATGGCCTACTGAACAATCCGGAGCTTCTTTCGATTTTGTAGAAGGTTTCATTTCAGATGATTGTGATTTCCAACCTGGTTTCAGGGACCCATCCATAGCGACTCGAGCAGTATTGATGGGCGGCTCTCCACCTCTGCGTGTTTGACTCCTGCCCATGGACGAATAAGGGGCATTTTCTTGAAATCCAACAACCGGTTGACGATCAAACGGTCGTACCATAGAACTGTTAGAATTCGATTGATGATCAACTGAAGTCTTGCCGACCCAAAACGTAATCATCGAACCCTTGCCCTTAACTGCCACCTTGCCTCGCTTCCGCAACGGCAGTTCGGGTGCTTGCTGTTTCAAGAAAGATGCAGCAGCTTCAGAACATTGAATCATTCCACTCAACGACATACTCTCCATGCGCGAAGCTGTATTCACAGTATCACCGAAGAGCGCGTATCGAGGGTTCAGAGATCCAACAACATTGCTGACGACCTGTCCAGAATGTAGCCCAACTCGAATATTCACATATCCAGCCATTGGATCGTCTTCGTCAATTAAAACCCCACCAGCCGCTTCAACCGCTTCCATGGCAAACTCTGCAATTCTCTTGGCGTGCGAATCTGTCTGGTTTCCCTCCACTATTGCAAATCGTTAGCAAATTAAGTCGGTGAGCAACTCGGAAGGACGATGGATTGGCATAGAAAACCCAACAAAACTTACAGTTGGTCACTCCCATCCATGCGTCACCGATCGTCTCGACTTTGAATACTCCATGCTTCGTTGCTAAATCGTCGAATGCAAGATATAGGCGGTCCAGGAGGTTGCAAACCTTAACCGCCGGCAATGCGCTTGAGATGTCAGTGAAACGGACAATGTCGCTGAAGAAAATTGTGACATCTTCATGCGTCTCACTGTTGCAAATGGACAAAGAACACAAAGATGAGTTTTGGGATCGAGGCGCTGGTGGAAGTTGATCGATGATGATTCTTACGGTTCGACCTTTTGGCCAGCTTTGAGCTTGTCAGCGACCTTCCGAGGAAACACTTGATAAAGCATGTCTCCCTGGGCCACTTCCTTGCGGAGACGGGTGTTTTGATGGTCAAGAATTGGTTCGGCATCGATGGCACTCATGTCACTGAATGTTAAATCAAGGTCCTTTGCCTCCGGACGAAAGGCGGGATTGTTGGCCCAGCACTTGCGCATTACATCAGCCATTCTCTTTGGACAAGTACTCGGGACAGGCGGCCTGTGATTGATTCTCGGATCGCAAACCTTGCGAAGAACCTTCCTGGGATTCTCGTTTTCAAATGGAGTTTTGCGGCTGTAGATCTCATACAAGATCATGCCTGTACAGAAACGAATGATTAACAACGAGCAAAGACATTAGATTGCCCACGATTAGAGATGCAAGGAAATCCATATGCACTTACCAAAGGAATATATGTCGCAAGGGGCGTTGTACTCTGTTTTGCGTCGCAGGTACTCAGGAGCCATCCTACGTTATGCCAACGGCATTCAGTGTTAGCTTCTTGCACGTTGACGTCCAAGCAATCGAAAGGTCAAACGAGTGCATACCAATAAGGAGTTCCAGCCAACCCACGCTTGTTCTTCAGCGCCAAACCAAAGTCCCCAACCTTTGCACGGAACCTGGAATCGATCAGAATATTCTTGGCCTTCAGATCACCATGCAGAATGGGAGGCTTCGATGCATGGAGGAAACGCAAGCCTCGAGAGACGTCGCGCACAATCTGATGAATCATCTCTCCGCCAGTGTACAAAGTCTCGTTCCGGAGGAGATCATGCCTGCAATAGCAAATGAAGTTTGTTGGATGCGGATCAGGGAAGGCAACAAGGAATTGATTAATCAAGTGAACGCCAACTTACAACGATCCGTTTTCCATGTATTCCATAACCATCATTGGTTCGTACCCATTCATGACAGCTCCCATTATGGTTGTGATGCCTGTATTTCGGTGTAAGCGAATCAGTGAGGAAAAACAGGACCAGTTAATGAGAAGCGAAAGAAGGCTAGTGATACCTACAGGGATGACGAAGCCTTGAAAGAAGCCTCATTTCCTCTTTGAATTCCTCTCGCCGTCTAGTGTTTTCGTCACAGCATGAAAACGCTGCGAAGAATCCCCTGTTTGTCGAAGAGTCGCCCGATACTGTGCCAAGAACACTCAAACTTTGGGTCATCGATTCGTCGTGGCGCAAAAATGGAATCCACCGCTTCAGTCCTTTTCGCCGAACACCGAAGCTCAGGCTATCAATGAAACCGAGGTTGCTATCCGATTCGCTCGAAGACTTTGTAGTGGCCCCAATACCAATGCTTCCAGATTCGACATCACGAGCAATTTCACCATCCACTTCCTTGTCATGCTTTTCCGGATTGTCCTTTCTGGACAGACTGACCGCTGAGCCAGATCGTTTCCCCTTGGTCTTGTCGAGAAAAGGCAATACTCGTTTGATTGCAACCTTCGTCCCGCGGTACTCAGCGAGCAATACCAGTCCAAACCCTCCTTGTCCGATCACGTCTACAGGATGGCTGAAGTGCAGTTCTTCCGTGTTAACTTGCCACATTTCGTCCTGCTTTTGTCTTCGATACCGTTGGTAGAAGATGGCGATCTGCAAAAGGATACCCGCGCAAAGTACGGAAACAACGCCAATGAAGAGATTCTTTGGGATGCAATCGCCGAATAGATGGATTCCTTCTGTCGAGCACTCACAAACACCATCATCGCTCTGTATTGAGCATATGGAGAAAACACGTTAGCTATCGAAG
Organism: Cylindrotheca fusiformis; assembly: GCA_019693525.1. Lineage (NCBI taxonomy): Eukaryota > Bacillariophyta > Bacillariophyceae > Bacillariales > Bacillariaceae > Cylindrotheca > Cylindrotheca fusiformis. The sequence goes on along the minus strand of JAAMXS010002786.1, from coordinate 6,924 downwards.
CAAAACAATACGCTAGAAAACTCTGACGATCTAAGAGCAAAGTATACATACCGCAACCATATATCTGTGCGCGCAATCCCTCGCAATGACCTCAATGCGGAAAGGAGATTCCGGTATCTGAATGCCGTCGACAAACACCTCCAAGATTACGATACCCCTATGGTTGTGAGAAAAGGTAAAGTCGTACTCGAAGTACTCCGCTTCCCAGTGGTCGACAGGCAAGCTTCTTAGCTCTTGACCAAGATGCACAACTGCCGCAACCGTAACATTTGATCTTTCCAAGTTATCATACATATGATAGGTGATTTCTTCTCCCTGTTGTACAGTACCGCACAGGCTCATCTTGCCACAACGATCGTCGTCTTCACGCAATGTTCCTCGCTCTAGCCCTGGAAAAACATCGACTTCGTATGCCTTGACACATGGCCGGCAGTAGCAAGTATGTCCTTCCAAACACGGTAGCCCAACTTCATCGCATTGATTAGTGAAACGCTCCTTAGAAACCTTGTAGTGACCGTCGGGGCAGATGATGCCATTGTACGTGTTCGAAGCCCTTTCGCACCGAAAAGTACCTGTACACAATAAACAAGTTAAGAAGGCAGTTGTCTCATACAATCCAGACAGTTAAGAACATTTCCTACCTTCGTCGTCCTGGAATATAAAACCTGCCTCCGCCTGCATCGTCCGAACCTGAAAGTGAGACCTGGCAGGACGCAGACCATTATGATGCCCTGCTAGACCGGCTTGGTACGCCAGCTCAGCTAGCTCTCGTGTCGTATCGCATCGGGCCTTCCGGTCGAAATATACTGGTGGCATAGTCCTACAGATCTCTTCTTCAGCCTCAGTAGTTGCCTCTTCCATGCAGTGATGGATTTCCACACCGACTTTCTTGTGGTACCGAAAGTTGACAAGAGCGGCTGCAACTTCTTCCGATACGATTCGGTCGACATCTGTCTTGGCAAACAGTGGCCACTCAGGAAATACAGGCGTTGAATGAAGGAATGGGTAGATGTCGCCGTCATCCATGACGTAGACCTTGGGTTCGATCACCTTGAAAAGATCCATGTCAATGAGCTCGCCTGTGGTTTCGTCGATGGTTTGTTCAGCCCTTCCTGACGGAACAAAACCGACATCCCAGCGGCCGTCCAGTACTCCCTTGACGGTTTCGTCATGATTTCCAGTAAAGATAACTTGTTTTGGATCCATGATGTAGTCCATGCCATTCTTAAACATGACCCAGAACTGGGACTGGCCAGCAGCGAAGACAGAAATAGCTTGTGCAGCGATGATCTTGTCTTTGAGATCTTCGATTGTGCTGATTTTCCTATTGTTTGCTAGGGCCAAAATTGTACCTTGGAATGCGATGAACGATTTCAAAGGAGTGAGAGGGGAACGACCATTCGATTAGGAACATACATACAGCCGTAATCAGCTTACCTCCATAAATATCTAAATTATACTCCCGACCTCTGCTTTTTAGACTAGCGATAGTAGTACCGAGAGGTTGGCCTCCGATTTCGGTTCCGATACAAGAATAGAGACCCGTATCAGAGTACATGAAATCGACATCATCTTTGTTGTCGATCCAGCTGTGCAGTGGATACTCGGTCGGCTTCATCTTGAATTCAATGGGCGGATCGAATCGTTTGCCCACAGCTTCATTGAGATACGTCTCGAAAGTGAGATTGAATTGCTTCCATGCTTTCTCAATGCCTGAAGGCGCATGGACACCGATGTTGTATACATTCTTTTGACTGTATTCATTAAACCGTTGAAATCCGTAGGTGCAGTTCAGCTCTCCAGGAGTCCACTGTTGTTCTGCAGTCCAGTTTGTTAGATCGAAGGAGCGCTCTTCGTACCCTTGGATATGAGGAGTAGTCAACAGAAGTATCGAAGAAACAAGCAAACACGGCCTCGCCATGTTAGCAAAGATTGTTTTTTTCCTGTTTTATTTGAAGGGCAAATTTTCTGTCTGTTTTGTTATGCAGTCAAAAGACAAGAAAGATGACTAAGCCCATAAATTTTGGGTGTCATGCCAAAAGAAAAAGAACTGCGCGAAGAAACGGACACATTCCAGCTCCCGTTCTGTAATTGTCAAGACTATTCTTTGATTCCATTCTCATTCTTCGGTTCGCTATCAATCAATAGAATGGTAGTCGGGTTCGGTTCTTCGGGACATAAATCCGTGTCTGTTGGGACTGGAATTAAAAAAACTAACATACTGTAGGGTTCGAATTGGATCGAAGGTTGATCCCGTTGTGGCCATCCCCAAAATGTAGGGGGAAATCCGTTGTCTTGATGACATAAGACATAAGTACGTCAGCAAAATGGGGAAGACTCCCACAAGAAGGACGGGGCAGCCTCTCACAATGGTCGCTGTTTCGGAAGCTTGCAGTATTATTACTGTGATGACAAGTTTCACTGTGAGAGTGAGAGTTGGTGACCAGGAACGATGGCACTTCTGAGTCGAATATGGTCGATGCCGTTTTCATGGTTTATTGATCGTTGTGCAGGTGTTCGAAATACTGTAGTAGAAAGAGCTACAGACGGGCAGACTCACATCAATAGGGGGGCATTTACCCCCCTTATAAGGGGATACCCTCCATCCATTTGTAATTCTGGCAGTGATGGTGACGATATATTATTGATGATCTCAACATGATTGTCCCTCCAATCACGGCACGAAAGGGTCACCATGAAATCAAAAGCAAATCAGAAAGCAAAAGAATTATTACGCAATTTTCTACCATATATGCAGATGGCAGAGAACAAACCTGAGTTCTGGAAGTCGTCATCGTGCCATTCGTGGTTTTGTTGATGGCTTCAGGAATCAGCACCCCGTAGGCACGCATCCCTTGACAGCCAACGACTCCCCCCGCCATGTCACCCTCCCCATCACTTCTCTTTCCGAGCAAGAAAAACGTTCTTGCCAACGAGTTCACTCTGGGGTTGGTGCCTCCTCACTTGCTCGATGGAGAGGATTCAATGATGGTTTCATGTTTTGTTGTCACACTGATTTCGAAAAAAGACAGAAGATATTGGTTGAGACAAGCATCTCGCTGGAGCACAGGCCGTTTCCAGATTGGCTGTCATGGTGGATCCATGTCGGGAAACGACAAGATGTTTGACTTTTTGAAGACATGCTGCGTTGAATTAAGATCGACGTAGAATGCAACTCGTCAAACAAAGAGAAGAGAGTAGCCCATGAACTCGGGCAAATCAACGAAATCGATTCCTCACGATTGGATGTTTAAAACAGCATTCATGGTCGAGCAAAGTTTTTGTTTCCATCTATTAACTGCAGTCCGTTTCCATCTATTAACTGCAGTCCGTCGAGGTACGAAGTAATGATACGTCAGATATGACAAACTGAAACTAAAAATTGGAAAAATCTTATCACTTGGAAAGCGACCGTTTCAAATGAATCCGACGGCCAATTGTAGAATCTGGAGCTTCCATCGATTCTGGAAGAATTGTGGAAGACTTCTTCATTCCAGATGACTGTGATTTTGACCCTGGTTTCAAGGAACCATCCATGGCGACTCGAGCGCTGTTGGGCTGCTCTCTCTCTTTCTGTGGTTGACTTGGGCCAGTTGACGAAGAGAATAAATCTTCTTGAAATCCAACCGCCGGCTGACGGTCAAACGTTCCTGGTCTATAACCAGAATTTGATTGATGCTGATGATCCATTGATACTTTGCCGACCCAGAACGTAGTCATCGAACCCTTGCCCTTAACTGCCACCTTGCCTCGCTTTCGCAACGGTAGTTTTGGTGCTTGCCGCTTTAGGAAAGATGCAGCGGCTTCAGAACACTGAATCATTCCACCCAACGACATACTCTCCATACGCGAAGCTGTATTCACAGTGTCACCGAAGAGCGCATATCGAGGGTTTAGAGATCCAACAACATTGCTGACGACCTGTCCAGAATGTAGCCCAACTCGAATGTTCACATATCCAGCCATTGGGTCGTCTTTGTCAATCAAAACATCACCAGCCGCTTCAACCGCTTCCATGGCAAACTCTGCAATTCTTTTGGCGTGCGAATCTGCCTGGTTTCCCTCCACTACAAACAGTTCGCAAATAATGGTTGTGAGCAACTTGGCAGAATGATGGATTGGCATCAGAAGAGTTTAGAAAACTTACAGTTGGTCACGCCCATCCACGCATCGCCGATCGTCTCAACTTTGAATATTCCATGCTTCGTTGCCAAATCGTCGAATGCAACGTAGAGGCGGTCCAGGAGGTCGCAAACCTTAACCGCCGGCAATGCCCGTGAAATGTCAGTGAAACGAACAATATCACTGAAGAATATGGTGACATCTTCATGCGTCTCACTGATGTTGCAATGAACACAAGGAACAAGAATGAGTTATCGAGGTGTATATGGAGTTTGAACAATGGGATACTTACGGCTCGACCTTTTGCCCAGCCTTGAGCATGTCAGCGACCTTCCGAGGAAACACTTGGTAGAGCATGTCCCCTTGGGCCACCTCCTTGCGGAGACGGGTGTTTTCACGGTCAAGAATAGGCTCGGCATCGCCGGCATTCGCGTCACTGAATGATAGATCAAGGTCCTTCGCCTCTGGACGGCCAGCAGGACTGTTGGCCCAGCACTTGCGCATCACTTCGGCCATTCTCTTTGGACAGGTACTGGGGATAGGTGGCCGGTGATTGATTCTTGGATCACAAACCTTGCGGAGGACTTTCCTAGGATTCTCGTTCTCAAATGGAGTTTTGCGGCTGTAGATCTCATACAAGATCATGCCTGCATAACCCGAAAGATTAACAACGCGGGTCGACATTAGATTGCCCTCAAGGATTGAGAATACACGGAAAACCATTGGCACTTACCAAAGGAATATATGTCACAAGGGCCGTTGTACTCTGTCTTTCTCCGCAGATACTCAGGAGCCATCCTACGTAATGTCGAGGGCATTCAGCGTCAGCTTCTCACATTTGACGTCCAAGTAATCGAAAGATCAAACGAGTGCATACCAATAAGGAGTTCCAGCCAATCCACGCTTATTCTTCAGCGCCAAACCAAAATCCCCAACCTTTGCGCGGAACCTGGAATCGATCAGAATATTCTTGGCCTTCAGATCACCATGCAGAATGGGCGGTTTCGATGCATGGAGGAAACGCAAGCCTTGAGAGACGTCGCGCACAATCTGAAGAATCATCTCTCCGCCGGTATACAGAGTCTCGTTTCGCAGCAGATCATGTCTGCAACATCAGTGAACAAATACTTTGTTACATGCTGATCAAGGGAACAAGAAAAGAAACTGATCACCGAGTGAATGTCAACTTACAATGATCCGTTTTCCATATATTCCATAACCATCATTGGTTCATATCCATTCATGACGGCTCCCATTACAGTGGTGATGCCTTCATTTTGGTGGTTGAAACAGATCAGTCAGGGATAATAGGACCAGTGAAAATGGAAGGATAGAAAGCGAATGATACTTACAAGGGTGACGAAGCCTTGAAAGAAGCCTCATTTCCTCTTTGAACTCCTCTCGACGTCTAGTGGTTTCATCACAGCATGAAAACGCTGCTAAGAATCCCCTTTTAGTCGAAGATCCACCTGATACTGTACCAAGAATACTCAAACTTTGAGCCATCGCTTCGTTGTGGCGCAAGAATGGAATCCACCGCTTCAGACCTTTCCGGCCGAAGCTAAGGCTATCGATGAAGCCAAAGATTCTATCCGATTCGCTCAATGATTTAGTAGTTGCCCCAACCCCAATGCTTCCAGATTCTACATCACGAGAGATTTCATCATTCATTTCCTCGTCGGTGTTGTCCGGATTGTCTTTTCTGGACAGGCTGACAGCTGAGCCAGATCGTTTGCCCTTGGTCTTGTCGAGCAAAGGTAAGACTCGTTTGATTGCAACCTTCGTCCCGCGGTACTCAGCGAGTAGCACCAGTCCAAAGCCTCCTTGTCCGATCACTTCTACAGGATGGCTAAAATGCAGCTCCTCGGTGTTAACCTGCCACATTTCGTCCTGCTTTTGTCTTCGGTACCGTTGGTAGAAGATGGCAATCAGCAAGAGGATTCCGGCGCAAAGAATGGCAACTACACCAATGAAGAGGTTTTTCGAGATACATTCGCCGAAGAGAAGAATTCCTTCTGTCGAGCACTCACAAACACCGACATCGCTCTGATGAGCCGTGGAGAAAAACATTGTATCGAAGTAGATAAGAAACTGAAAAACGGGGATGACTGGAAAAACAAGAGTACGTACTGCCACCATAAACCTGTGCTGGCATTTCTTCTCAACGACCTCAATACGGAAAGGAGATTCCGGGATCTGAATGCCGTCGACGAACACCTCCAAGATTGCAACACCTTTCCGGTTGTGCGAAAACGTGAAGTTGTACTCGAAGAATTCCGCTTCGCTGTGGTCAACAGGCAAGCTTTGCAACTCTTGACCGTGGTGCACAACCGCCTCAATGGAAATACCTGATCTCGCCAAGTTATCATACGCATGGAAGGTGATTTCTTCTCCTTGCTCTACAGCGCCACACAGGCTCATCTTGTCACAGCGCTCATGGTCTGCCAGCAGCGGTGTTCTTCGATAGTCTTCATTCCATGGAAAAACGTCGACTTCGTGGGCCTTGACACATGGCCGGCAGTAGCAGGTATGGCCCTCAGAACAATTTAGCCCAGCTTCCTCGCATTGAATGGCGAAATGTTCCTCTGAAACCTTGTAGTGTCCTTCGGGGCAGATAAGGCCATTGTACGTGTTTGCATCCCTTTCGCAGTGCCATCCACCTTCGTCGCATGATTGTGATTAGAATTGAATATTTTTAGAACACAGGCATAGACAACAAATCCGATCCAGTCTAAAAGGCATAACTTACCTTCTTCGTTATAGAATAAGAAGCCTGCCTCCTCCTGCATCGTCCGAACCTGA
>JAAMXS010002769.1:0-10063 GCA_019693525.1 Cylindrotheca fusiformis | reverse complement strand
AATCTCGATGGGCCCAAATCTACAAGAAATCGGTTGCCGAGCAGAAAAGTGTGGATATAGCATGGGATATGCTAATGTCTGATGAATATGCCGCACTTCGAGCCTGCATTTATCAGACCGAGGATGAGCTGAGGCGGTTCCGCCAACTGGTTGTGAATACGGTGATGGCGACCGATATTGCCGACAAAGAACTCCAAGCACTCCGGAAAGCCAGATGGGAAATGGCATTTTCCAATGGTAATTCAGCAGCCGAAATGTTGGATCATAGTGTTGCGAGTGAGGATCGCAAGGCCACCATTGTCATCGAGCACTTGATTCAAGCTTCCGATGTCTCGCATACCATGCAACATTGGCATATCTACAAGAAATGGAATGAGCGATTCTTCATCGAATGTTACGGTGCCTATATGGCTGGGAGGGCAGACGTTGACCCAAGCAAGAACTGGTACAGGAGCGAGATCGGGTTCTTTGATGTTTATGTCATTCCCTTGGCCAGGAAGCTTCAAAGTTGCGGCGTGTTTGGAGTGTCATCTCATGAGTATTTGAATTATGCCATGGCAAACCGTGAAGAATGGGTCCGCGAAGGCGAATCTCTTGTTCAAAGCTTCGTGGCAAAGTTCAAAGAATAAAACGCTCATCCCACAGCTCCACTCTCCGATTGCGAAGCTCATATACTGGCTGCGGAGAGGATTAGACTTGCAGCGTAGATACAGTACAAATATAATAGCCCAGATAGGGAAGCTTCTTGAATTAATGTCCTTCAACTTATAGCCTTCCATTCTTGTGGACGTGGAAGTCAGGAGCTACACCGTTGACCATCGTAGACGCATTTGATGATTCCAACTGCTCTCGTCGGCGGAGACTCAATGATGTTGTGAGTGGATGGAACATTCAGATTCCTAATTCCAGAAGAACAAAGGACACATATTAGGATACGGCCGTTGAAGAGTTTAGACGTTAATAGACGTTTCCCTAGAACTAATGACACTTTTCTAACGGAAAAAGATATTTTCAGTCACCACACTTTTTTAGAGTAACATTTGGGGGAATATGGAAGTCGATATGTGCGAACGGGTTTCCATCACATATCACGTACAGTAGTCGAATGACCCATGATTGAAACTAACATAGAACTATAACGAAAATGGTATCTTCACGCCGAACCAACCATATCCGAATGAAATGAAATGAAATGCTGCAACATCATTTTTTCTACGCAAAGATCTGTTACCTTGAGACGGCTCCTTTTTGTTAGTCCTGTTGAAACCTCCGATGGCACTCTCTTCTTCCTTTCCTTTCTCCCGATTATTTTCTCTCATACCCACCCCTGTTGCCTTTCTTTCTATACTTTGTATATCGCTCTCTCCTATGGCTTGCTTCCTCTAATAGCACTACTACAAATAACAATAAAACTGCGAGCGGATGCTATACGATTGGTGATGCGGTATCAAAAAAAATATCCACCCAGCAATACAATGGACACGTGGCATCAGACGATTCGACCATTGCAGAACCCTGCGGTACTGTAGCTATATTTTATTGGCTTTTGTACAAAATCCAATTTTTGACATGGTAGTAGCTGATGGCAATATGGAATGGCACGTCGCTTTGAAATGGAATGAAGAATCGGAACAATGTTTGACCCATTACATAGTAGACAAAAGTTGCACGGCAAACGACCTCGAAAGTTTCAAGATCAAGTGGCTTATTGTCTGCAAAACGAGAATATCTTTCGCGGACCAATTCTTCAGACGGTTTGCTAGAGCATAGTTCACATACTCATGAGAAGACACTCAAAACGCGTCACAGCTTTGAAGCTTCCTCGCCAAGGGAGTGACGTAAAAGTGAAGAGAATCAGATATCAAACGGCTTTTTGTTCTTTGGTTTTTTCCACGAACTTTTGAACAAGAGATTCCCCTTCGCGGACCCATTCTTCACGGTTTGCCATGGCATAATTCAAATACTCATCAGATGACACTCCAAACACGCCGCAACTTTGAAGCTTCCTAGCCAATGGAATGACATAAAAGTCGAAGAATCCGATCTCGCCCTTGTACCAGTTCTCGCTTGGATCAGAGCCAGCCCTGCCTGCCATGAAGGCACTGTAGCACTCCATGAAGAATCTCTCGTTCCATTTCTTGTAGATATGCCAATGTTGCATGGTATGCGAGACATCGGAAGCTTGGATCAAATGCTCGATGACAATGGTGGCCTTGCGATCCTCACTCTCAACACTGTGATCCAACGATTTGGAGGCAGAATCTACATTGGAAAATGCCATTTCCCATCGAGCTTTCCGAAGTGCTTGGAGTTCCTTGTCGGCAATATCTGTGGCCATCACCGTATTCACAACCAGTTGTCGGAAACGTCGTAGCTCGTCCTCGGTCTGATAAATACAGGCTCGAAGTGCGGTATATTCATCAGACATTAGCATATCCCATGCCATATCCACACTTTTCTGCTCGGCAACCGATTTCTTGTAGATTTGGGCCCATCGAGATTTTTCCTTCACAAGTTGCGTGTTTGGAACTCCCGGGTGATCAACGTCATGGATGAGGGCAGAAAAGACGACAGTAAACTGTGTCAAGGGATCTGAGGTAATCCCATAGGAATGTCCTGCTAACTCGGCCAGATCCACACTGTGGTTGGGCATGCTAGCTTCGAGGCCATTCTTGCCATCAGTGTTGACGATGCGAGCGAGTAGCTTTTTGACCGAAGCTGTGACATGACTCGCATGTTCAAAGCTGTGAAATGCGTTGTCAGGATACATTCCTGAAATGGTAGATATGTAGTTTCTCAGCTGATGCTTTGCTTCCTCTCCCATGTTGACTGTGGTGCCTCGGTGACGACGCTCTAGCTCTTCTGCATCAAAACGTTTCAAAGGAATGACGGGAGTGAATTCTTCAAGAACCGTTTTCCCACTCATTGCAATATCCTTTTCAGCGACAACAAGATTCTGGATCTCGTTTACAACTCCCCCCCGGGAGCCAACGATCTGTTCGAGCAGAGAAGCCAAAACCTCAACACTATACTCCACCAGACGCTCGGTCTTGTTCATTGCCTCGATTTCATTGTTACCATCTTCTGACGCCTCTGAGCTTCCCTCGGTTTCGGCTTCTTCGTCGAGAGTGCCCATTCCAGATTTCTGACCAGTGGCCTTGGGGTTAATCAATCTCGTGCTCCTTCGCAGCCAATAGGTTTGCATTTCACCCTTCCCCTTGACAAACATCTTCGTGTTTCTGGGAATTATCCAACTGGCAAGCCCCGCTTCCTCAAGCATGTCTGCAGAGACTTGCGACAGCTGAATCCGGCTGGGTTCGCCACTGCTTTCCATTCGAGACGCTGTATTCACTGTATCACCGAACAGTTGGAAGCGACTTCGTTGCCCACGAAGGACTCCGGCTGTGACTTGACCGCTGGATGAAAAGAGAGAAAGTATTTGTCAGCGAAAACGCCAGTGTTGAACCATCCATCACGCTGCAATCTTTACCTATGGATTCCAGTCCGTAGGTCCAAATCGGAGGTGTCGGGTCCCAAGGAAACTTCTAACTTGAGAGTCACGTCCTTCATTTTCTTCAGACAGTCTCGAGCAAATCTGCAGGCAACTGCAGCATGGTCGTCCCTTGGCTCTGGTATCCCAGCGGCAGAAACGTAACAATCCCCCACCGTCTCAACTTTGAAAACGCCGTGACGGTAGGCAAGTTTATCAAAAGCACCATATATGGTCTCCAAGAGAATGAAAACATGGTGCGGCTCTCGAGCTGAAGACCAAGCAGTGAAGCCAACTAGGTCGGCGAACACGACAGTCACGCTGGGAAATAGATCCGCCAGTGGAGCGGATCCAGTGGCATTGGATCGTCCATAGAAGGCATCGTCGAGACCGAGAGGCTCATCATCTCCAGCAACAAGGTTTCCGTTCATCGTGTTCTTCGCCTGGTTCTCGTAGAGTCGATCTCGAATCGCGGTGGGGAAGACGTCCGACACAATCCTATCTTGCTCCACAACCCTGTCCATGACTGTTCTCTGCCGTTTCCCAACGGAATAGTCGTAAAGCAGAAATACCAGAGTAGTGAATGCAAAGATAGCAACCACCATGACCGTGTAGATGATGCTATTATCAGTTTGGAAGGAATCCTCCAATTCCGCAGACGGGTACACATGCAAAGTCACCACTGGAACACAAGTTGTTTCCGGTAGTTGTGATTCATCGATGTCGAGGTCGACAAATACTTCGCTTAGAACCAACGAATCATACTCTGGATCATGCAGGTCCGCCTCTCCCAAGAAGACTACGTTTGGCCCGTCAACCTGAAAGGTGAGAATATACCGATCTGACTCTCCGAAACTCTGATTTGTACGTTGAACTACCGCATCTTCAGCCAATTTTGGGCACGCGCTTTCAAGGACCACAACTATGCCATCTTCACCTTCGGTCAACGCATTCTTGAAATAGTCCGACCAAGGAAGACGCGCCACGATCACGGCGACAGTTTCCCTAGCCTCGGCTTCCGTGTCTCCCCCGTCGAAGATGGGCTGTATGATCTGGCTTCCTGGACTTGTAACTCCGGGTTCGGTTTCAATCCGAGTGAAGCCAAGTGTAGGCGTTCGAGTAACCATAGTGATGTTGTATATTTCTTCCAATGTCGGAGATGAAAGGAGAGAATCGACATTGGTGAACATCAGGGGACTCCCAAGCTTTTATTAAGTCCGACAGGATATCCCTGAAAGTATGGAAGGACCTCACTACGTCCGCTGATTGGCGTGGGCTGAAAGTTGTTTTCTGTATCGTAAAAATGCACAAAGGGAATAGTAAAATTGTCGATAAGCTCCTGGGCAGTGTAGTCCGTGTATCCTTCGTGCTCAATCGACTCTTGAAGAAGCAGAGGATTTTGGACTGCGATATAGCTGTTCCATTCGTCAATTTGATCTTCTCGCACGATTGAAGTCTCGAAAATGAATGAATTGTCGCTGCCAGTTAGTTGTGCAAGCTTTTGTGCCTGCACAGACCATTCCGGTATGGTATAGAACGGCCAACTGGTATTGCGCAGAGAGTGCTCAATGGCAGCATTAGCACCGATCGAAGAGGCGAAGGTGTCCAAACCATCGAAGAATTGATTTGCCTTGGACCTGGAGACAGTCGTAATCTGAGTGGAAGACTTATCGAACTAAAAGTCTTGTTTATTAGAGCGAGTTGAAGGCATCAGTGTAGAGCATCACTCGACATATAGTAAGAAGACTTACCATAGTTTCAAAATCTCCTCGTTCCTGATCTTTCACCAGTAGGTTTGCGGCCGTTGCCACTGCGGTCACTGCCAATACAAGGATCAGCGCCACGAGAAATCTGGCTCTCGTAACATTTGCCTCCTCTTGCTTTCCCACGGTGGGAGGGATATATTCTGGCCGATTTGCCGCGTTCCCACTCGCACTTTCACTTCCCCCACCACTCGAGCTGTGGTTTGATGCGTGGGTGAATTGACTCTTCTTGGAAGTCACACTTCTCATATCCGTATCATTTGAAGACTTGTATGATGACATGGTGATGACAAGCGGATTGATTTCGGTTGTCTTGGAGCGAGCGATGAGTGGTAAGCTGAGTTGCGAAAAAGTGTGAATGTGGGTTCCCGTTCCACGTGATGGAGTCCGATTCTTCGAAGAGTTTTGACAGCGATGCTGCAGTACTTCTGACACAATATAGTATATCCAAGACCATCAAATAATGACCGGAACAGAGGAAATTGGGCGCTGTTAATCATGGAAATTGAGAGGGACAATGACGCCATTTCCAAAGAAGACTTCGATACAGCTGAAAATACTTGAAAGAACGTTCTGCGCTGTTTTCATTTATTGGAAGTATCGTATAAATACTACATAAATCCAAAAGGTTGTTGCAGTTCAAGTGCGTACTACAACACAAGAAAGTACCACCAAAAGCTAAAGAGCAAAGTTGGACAGAATCAACAACACCTCAGAACACCTCAGAGCACCCGCAGTCAACATCCCAATATTTGGGTGCGAAAGCTGGGCCCTTGAAAAGTGGACAGAAATAGATTAGAATCCTTCCACCTCAGATGCCTATAAGAGTCATGGCCATTACCACAATGTCTAAGAAAAATCGGATCCATAGAGAGAAATGATGGGAAACTGTTACACCACCTATCAAACACTGGAAATGACTATAGGTTAAGGTGGATGTAAAAGCTCTTACAGCAGCGATGGTAGAGACCTGGAACCCCCGGACAATTCTCACAGCATGGATCCCACATCAGCCAAGACCTAGAGGAAGATTGTGCCAAACAATCAGCAAAGCATAGTATGCGTATACTGTCGCGAGGTACTAGAACTCGACACATGACTTGACAACTGGAAGATGATGATACGAGCAGATCCGAACCGTTGGGAGAGTGGAGCTACATGAAGGGGCCTACAGAGTAGGCCTTTAAAAACTGACGAAAAGACAGGCTGTCAAAGTAACATATTACTCGACTTGACTATCTCCTACTAGTAGTAGTATCTATCTTTCGTCAGTGTGCCCGCCATAACATTTTGCTAAAGAGACGTTTCGTAGTAGATGAGAAAAATGGGGCTAATTACGCATGAGTGAGCGCTACTACTAATAGATGGGCGAATGTGATGTGAATTGGCGAAGCGGCAGCATCTGCGAAATGAGGGAGTTATTAGTATGCTGTGTGGCCGGCTGTCGTTCGTCCGGCCAGGCTTGTGTGACGACACGCAGCAGGCAGAGGGTTTCTGACCAGCCCGGAGAGAGGAGGAATTCTGTAATTGTATGATACTCATCTCTTGTTTGCATTATGGAAACCAAAACGTGGCATTAATGATGGTTTTGAGATTGCTTGTGGGCTCTTCACAGGCCCAAAAAAGAAGGCATTCGGAGTGGTTTAGGCTACCAGGACCTACAAAGATGACAAGGAATCGTCCCACCAGATTACAGCTGGAGGATGTATGGAAAAACATTCTTCATGCTCATAAAAGGAAGAAGACAAGATCCGGGAGTCTTTCGAGTTTGCCAGATCCCTTTTCCGAGCTTAACACGGTGTGAGATTGTTATGCAACCTGTTGTGTTCAAAAGAAGCTGGATCAACAGTAACAACCTTTTTTTTGTGCATCATACCACTTTAAGACGGCAGAAGGTGTTGAAGAGTTTTCAATGACCGTCCTAGGAGCGTCTGCCGAGGCCCCAATGCCTAACTCGAGAGGCAGTATTGAATCACCTCCACACTCTTGCAGCAGTTTCTCTTTCTTCGGTTGAGAACAATTGAACTCATCAAGATGCGACTACGGTGGTCAACGGGTACTTCCTGACGTCCTCATCCAGAAGCAATTGTGGACTACGTATCAATCTCAATAGCATGTCTCCATTTCAAGAATGAAAGGTTGCAGTTCAAAGGACGCAAATTCACGAAATATCCGAACCAGGTTTACTATTTCTAGAGTGCTTCTAGAAGGCAAGCTTAATCATCGGCTTCAAAGTTGGGATCAATCGGTTGTCAGATGAGCATTTTGTCCTTTGAACTTTGCCACGAACTTTTGAACAAGAGCTTCTCCTTCTCGAACCCATTCTTCACGGTTTGCTACGGCATAGTTCAAATACTCATGAGATGACACTCCAAACACTCCGCAACTTTGAAGCTTCCTGGCCAAGGGAATGACGTAAAAGTCGAAGAATCCGATTTCACCCTTGTACCAGTTCTCGCTTGGATCAATATCTGCCCTACCTGCCATATAGGCACTGTAGCATTCCATGAAGAATCGCTCGTTCCATTTCTTGTAGATATGCCAATGTTGCATGGTATGGGAGACATCGGAGGCTTGGATCAAATGCTCGATGACAATGGTGGCCTTGCGATCCTCACTTTCAACACTGTGATCCAACGATTTGGCGGCAGAATCAACATTGGAAAATGCCATTTCCCATCTGGCTTTCCGAAGTGCTTGGAGTTCTTTGTCGGCAATCTGTTGCCATCACAGTATTCACAACCAGTTGTCGGAACCGCCTTAGCTCATCCTCGGTCTGGTAGATGCAAGCCCGAAGTGCGGTATATTCATCAGACATTAGCATGTCCCATGCAATATCCACACTTTTCTGCTCGGCAACCGATTTCTTGTAGATTTGAGCCCAACGAGATTTTTCCTTCACAAGTTGCGTATTTGGGACGCCCGGGTGATCAACGTCGTGGATGAGGGCAGAAAAGACGACAGTAAATTGTGTCAAGGGATCTGAAGTAATCCCATAGGAATGTCCTGCCAAATCGGCCAGATCCACACTGCCGCTAGGACTGCTAGCTTCGAGACCATTCCTATCGTCAGTGTTGACGATGCGTGCAAGTAGCTTTTTGACAGAAGCTGTAACATGGCTTGCATGTTCAAAGCTGTGAAATGCGTTGTCAGGATACATCTTTGAAATAGTAGAAATGTAGTTTCTCAGCTGATACTTTGCTTCCTCTCCAATATCGACGGTGGTTACTCGTTGACGACGCTCTAGCTCTTCTGCATCAAAACGTTTCAAAGGAATGACGGGAGTGAATTCTTCGAGAACCGTTTTCCCGCCCATTGCAATATCCTTTTCAGCATTGAAAAGTGGCTGGATCTCGTTTACAACACCGCCCCGGGAATCAACGATCTGTTCGAGCAGAGAAGCCAAAACCTCAACACTATACTCCACCAGACGCTCGGTCTTGTTCATTCCCTCGATTTCATTGTTACCATCTTCTGACCCCTCTGAGCTTCCCTCGGTTTCGGCTTCTTCGTCGAGAATGCTCATTCCAGATTTCTGACCGGTGGCCTTGGGCTTAATCAATCTTGTGCTCCTTCGCAGCCAATAGGTTTGCATTTCACCCTTCCCCTTGACAAACATCTTGGTGTTTCTGGGAATTATCCAACTGGCAAGCCCCGCTTCCGCAAGCATGTCTGCAGTGACTTGCGACAGCTGAATCCGGCTTGGTTCACCTCCGCTTTCCATTCGAGACGCTGTATTCACCGTATCACCGAACAGTTGGAAGCGACTTCGTTGCCCACGAAGGACTCCAGCTGTGACTTGACCGCTTGAAAAAAGAGAGAATGTAATTATTAGCCAAAACATCACTGTAGAATCATCCATCACGCTGCACTCTTTACCTGTGGATGCCAGTCCGTAGATCTAAGTCGGAGGTGTCGGGCCCCAAAGAAACTTCGAGCTTGAGAGTCACGTCCTTCATTTTCTTCAAACAGTCTCGAGCAAATCTACATGCAACCACAGAATGGTCATCTGTAGGCTCTGGTATCCCAGCAGCAGAAACGTAACAGTCCCCCACCGTCTCAACCTTGAAAACGCCGTGACGGTAAGCAAGTTTATCAAAAGCACCATATATGGTCTCCAGGAGGATGAACACATGGTGGGGTTCTCGAGCCGACGACCAAGCAGTGAAGCCAACTAGGTCGGCGAACACGACAGTCACGCTGGGAAATAAATCCGCCAATGGAGCGGATCCAGTGGCATCGGATCTATCATAGAAGGTATCGTCGAAACCAAGAAGACCATCATCACCCGCAAAGTGATTTCCGTTCATTGTGTTCTTTGCCTGGTTCTCGTAGAGTCGATCTCGAATTGCGGGGGGGAAGATGTCGGACACGATTCTATCTTGGTTGATAACCTTGTCCATGACTGTTCTCTGCCGTTTCCCAACGGAATAGTCGTAAAGCAGAAATACCAGAGTAGTGAATGCAAAGATAGCAAGCACCGCGACTGTGCAGATGATGGCATTGTCAGTTTGGAAAGAATCCTCCAATGATGCAGAAGGGTACACATGCACATTCACCACTGGAACGCAGGTTGCTTCTGGCACCAGCGATTCATCGATTTCAAGATCGACAAATACTCCGCTCAGGACCAGGTCATCATACTGGGGATCATGCAGGTCGGCCTCTCCCAAGAAGACGACATTGGGCCCGTCAACCTGATAGGTGAGAACGTACCTATCTGATTCGTCGAGACTCTGGTTTAGACGTTGCACTCCGATGTCTTCTGCCAATTTTGGGCACGCGCTTTCTAGGACCACAACTATGCCAT
>JAAMXS010002758.1:0-12930 GCA_019693525.1 Cylindrotheca fusiformis | reverse complement strand
TCATAGAACTACCACCAGATAAATCTATTGGCCTACTGGTAAGCCTGGGTGGGTGCAGTACAACACAGAAAACGGAAGTCGCACTTCGAATCAAGAGAGAAGTCACTACATCTCTTCAATTTTTGGTCTTTTACAACAACGGTGGTGGTAATCCGGATGAAATAATGCCGTTGGATTCACCGCCGCAAGACGCACAGTTAGTGGAAGAGTTGGATGATATGGCGTTTTTTTCGGTGTCAAAGTCAGTTGGTTCTGCAATGTTGGACCGAATTGAACAATTGGAGGAAGAAACGGGAGCATCTTCAGAAATGTTCGGCGAATCGAGCGGGAACTGGAAGATGAAAATGTTTGTGGAAACCACGAGAGGTCCACAGGACTATCGAGATGCGACGTCCAATTTTTATTGGTTCCGGATTGTTCTGTTTGCGCTGCTGATTTGTTCACCAATCTGCAGAGCGGCCTATCTATGGTGGGCAGGTGGTGGTAGAATTCGAATTCGACGAAATGAAAACGGTCGATTCGCTGGTTTTCAATATACACCGCCCATTTCCTATTGGTTTGTTTCGAACAACACACCCCGAAGTGCACCAATAGTTACAGATAAACTGGAAGAAGCAGAGGTGATGGCGCTCCCTGAGATCACGTATAAAGCACCGCCTCCTGATGAGAATTATGCCAAGGACGAAAGTGAGAGTGCTCAGCCACTTGAAGACGTAAGCATCGCTATCGGGTCTGGTTCAGCCGATCCGGAAAAAGAAGTTAAGAACACGCAACAACAGCCACTACCGGATGAAGAACAAACTCCTCAGTCAGCAGAGGAGACACTCACGACAACCTCCACAGGGTGTTCCATTTGCCTTGATGACTTTGAAGTAGGTGAACGACTTCGGTTATTGCCACGGTGTAGGCATGCGTTTCATACGGAATGTATTTTGCCCTGGTTGACCCAGCGACAAGGCTGTTGCCCACTTTGCAAGTCCAACGTTTTGGAATCTGGAGAAGGAAATACGTCCATTGACGAAGATTCGAACACACTTGAAGAAAATGCGAACGATGGTTCTGACGCTGACGAAGACGATCCAGAGTCCCAAAGGGTAGAGGATCAAGTTGATGCGGAAATTCGGTTATCTGAAGCATCGGAGACGTCACATAACCTCCACGACGATGGCGCTAGAGTTTTGGAGCCTTCCACAAGTCAGGAAGAACAACTTCCTGGGAATCGAGTCGATCTGGAAAATGCTTCGCTGCAGAATGTAAGGAAGCTGGTTTGCCCGGAGTCCCTCCGGCACGGCATTGAGAGCCGAATTTGCATGGAAACCGAAAAGTCTGGAAAGAATAATCCTTCAGACTCGATCACTGCTGTCGAAGCATCTTCGAGCTCGGATGGACTCAATTCGCATCGCAACGAGAAAGAGAACAATCTGACTGCAGAAGATGGATTCGAAAAAAGTACATCTGATGACGTCGAATTGTTGACCACAGCTAGAACTGGAGCAAAGGATGTGGAATTGCCATCCGATCAAGGAGCTTTGACTCCGCTACCACAGTCTGATTCACAACGAGATGGGGCGTCCTTGCATGAAGCAACAGAAGTTGATCATCAAAATGATATCCAACTTCCCGACAGCACGAGATCAAATGTCGACGACGACGACGTTGCAATTGCTGTACGATCACAAGAACATGATTCCTCAAACGGCAAGGTTGAACCCGACGAACCAGCAACATCACCTAGTAAGACTTTACCACTTGATGAGGGCAGCGAGGCACGGGGTGATCAAACACATCCCAGCATGCATGGATTCAACGTTTTGGTGGACAGATCTACATCAGAAGGGGGCTCATGCGAGACTTCACCGTTTGATGAAACAGACGAAACCGACGGACCGCCACAGCAAGAACAGGGTGACGTCGTGACGAATGAAGCATCAATATTAGGTGAAGATCTGAGTACGACGGTATCAGACGAGCAACTGGAGTTGTTGCAGACTGATAGTGAAGCACTATCTGCATTGCTACAGTCTGATCTTGCAAATGACGAGGTTGTGCGGGATGAAGCAAGAACATCAGGAGATTCGAATAACACTCATCCACATGAAGGAACGAACTCGATGAAGGATAGAGCCGAAGGACTATCTGCATCATCACCGTCGGATATTCTGAAGGACAAGGTGCAGTCAGATGAAGCCAATGAGGATTCTAGCCCGTGATGACTTGAACTTAACGAGTCTGATAGTAAAGGGAACTTCTTTCTGAGAAGCGACTACTCAGGATGATGTGCCAGCGCAACATTTTTCACCGAAAAAGAAAACTAGTTAAACATGCGATTCTTTCTTCTTTGGAGGCCTAGATATTTGCCATTCTAGGTTGTAGATTAGTTGAAATTATAGAATTTATACCATTTGCTGGAAAAATCGCTCTCTTCAGGCAATTCCTATTGGTTTCAGAGTTGGTTGTGCCGATCGTTTGTTATCTTCTTGAAACATTGGTTGCGACGCCTGTATTCTGGAATTTGTGCAGAAGTAGTCCCGGATTCGAATTTTACCTACCGTTAAATGATAACGGAGCCCAGAGTTACATAAGACTACAGCACAAGAACACATCAAGGATGGTATTTTAAAGGACTATAGTGGGTTTAGAAAACGTAACGCTCACTGATACAAACTAGCGCGTTTCGTTAAAGGAGTTTATTCTACCGTAATTTCGAATCGTGGCAAGCATGACAGGCGCGTTGAATTTTACAACCACGAAAGCATTCATTCAGCGAAAAAAGCAATATTCATCTTCATCATTAGAATGTTTCGAGTCCCTTGCATTCAAAATATACGCCGCATATACAACATTCTTTCTTCACAATAATGTAAGTGACGATGATCTATCAGTCCCCACCATGGCCTACCTGTCGCAAATATAGGAATGGAAGATATTCAAGCAACGTCACATTGCCTCCCTCTATGACCTACTGTGCTGCTGTGTAGGCCATACGGGCAACCAATACTGCCATTTAAAAAAAATTGGCTCACCCATTGTTCTTTCTCCCCATATTGGCCTGGCAGAAGCAAATGAGCAACGGAGAAGAAGACGAGCCTCTAATGGAGGAAGAACCCGCCCATGATGACGTTGATGCTGACATTGAGAACCGGGAACCCAAGCAAAGTGGGGACAACGGAAAAGAAGCAGAGGATGGCCAGGAAGCAGGCGAGGAAGATGAAAAACAAGACGAGGCCCCTGAACCAAAGATGGCTTTGCGTGTAGAGATTCAGAACGAGGAAGAGGAACCTCAGCAAAAGACCTCCAAGCCTGTTGTCTTCGAAGATCTGAATCTACTAAGTGAAATCAAGGAGGAGAATTTAGATCCCAAGGTCCAAGCTGACTTGGAGTACATCAGGGAGACGCCTGCTACGACTAAGCTCGAAAAAATTCTTCTCGACTCTCTCAAACGAAAGGATGCTCACCTTGAACGCCTAACCGGTGAAATTTCGAAGCTTAAGGCCTTCATTAGCAAGAGGAAACAAACCTACAAGCGGAAGCGGAAGGATGAGGGTGCCCCTACAAGGGCGCTTTCGGCCTACAACATCTTTGTGCAGGATCGTTTTGCAAAGCTTGCAAAAGAAAACGAAGCTGCTCTCAAAAGCACCGACTCTGATGCACAAATGAAGCGGGTTCCGCCTGCAAACTTGGTTTCTTCCACTGGAAATCTGTGGAAGGAACTACCACCTGAGGAAAAGGCAAGATACGAAGAGAGGGCTAAGACCGATCGAAAGAGATACGAAGAGCAAATGGCACAGTATCAGCCTCCAGATAAACAGGCTAACCGAAAGAGAAACAAGACTGGTTATAATATGTTTTTCTCTGCTCATGTCTTGCGCTTGAAACAGTCCGAAATGGGTGTGCCTTCAGAACGAGGCTCAGTGGCGCGACTTGTTGGTACAGCCTGGAAGGTAGGTGGATGTGTTGTTGCAAGCCAATGTTGCCATATTGAAAAAGGAAGCACGTTACTCAATTGGACCTGCTTTTGTATTCCAGCAACTATCGGCAGAGGAAAAGCAGTACTATGAGCGAGAAGCTGACAAGCACAATGGTATGAATCCTGTAGAGAAAGAGGGAGAAGAAGACGAGGACGAAGAGGCCAAAAGACAAGCAGATCACCATGGTTACCTCCACCCGAGTCACGAAATGCATATGCATGGAGGTATGCCTCCTCCCATCCATCCTATGCACCAACCTCCACAACATGATCCTCGCCACCATGGCTATTATCCGCCACACATGTATGGGCAACCGGCTCACGGATACTACGATTATGGTCATCATCCGCAGACACGTCATCAGCATGGAGCACGTCCACAGGGATACAGTCAAACATACCCTCCGCAACATGGTCAAGCTTACGCCCATGATCAAAGAATGTAAGCTGAGCTCAGGGGGTTGTTTAGCTTTGGGGGAGAAGATACATTCTCTATCTTCCTTTTTCTTTTTGTCGCTGGCTTGAGTCAGCAATTGTTATATACATAATGTGCATACTAAAACGGTTAGTACTCAAATGCGTCTTTAGTAGATACGAAGCAACTTTCCATTTCAAATCGAGTATGTCACAATTTTTGGGGGACGAGGTGCAATTTTTCCCTGTTTTCAACTTTGCAACATGACGTTGCAGAATCATGTTTCGAAGCGATGTTCCAATCTCCACTTGCGTTGTGCTCCATAAAAGAGATGAGCATTGTTTCGCTCAGACCAAAGGTATCCTGATTGACAACAGCATTTATTCATACTCCATTTATTGATCGTAAGTCGACACCGAGGACATGGGAAATTGCTGTGGTGGCGGAGAATCACGAAGTCCGGGAGCTTTCCAAGGGACGGGGCATCGTTTGGGTGCTGCGAACGAGGTTTCTACCAACGTTTCAAATGGACCTGGAGGAAAGAAATACCAGGACGACGTTCCAAAGCCTCGTAGTGATCCTAATTTAAGCGATGAGGATAGAGCGAGACAGAGGGCAGAAAGAATAGCTGCAGCCGAGGCACGTCAGAGTAAGAATAAAGTCACAGTATCCATGGCGAAGAAATCAAAATCAGATACGCCCCTAACTGGTCCGAACAGCAAACCATTAATGCGGTGGACAGCAGGATAGGCAGGTGTCTATTCTTCATTCGCCGAACAATGCTCCTCTCGTTTTAAAGTTTAGCGAACAGTTTGCAGAGTTTGTTCTTGCAGTGACTGAAGAGCTGTGTCCACTTTTGATTGTGGAATGTCTTAAGTTACTGAAAACACACAGAACTATCAATCAGTTGATTACACATTAGAAACTCCCTATCATTGGTAAAGCTGCTTCGATGAACATTCAACGCTGTTCAGTAGTGGTAACTCTCAGAAAACGCTTATTGGACCCAGTCGAGGCCTTCGGATTGCGCCTTTTGCTTTGCTAACTTCCAAGCAGGTGGATTTTCATCGATGAAATCATGCAAGTCTCGAACAATCTTCTCAGCAACTGCTGCCTCATCCATATCCTCTGTTACTTCGATTTGAAGGTCTGCTTGTCTGTATTTGTCTTTTCTTTCTTCCAAAAGGTCCTTAAGCTTCTGAAGAGGATCATCGTTCTGCAACAGTGGCCGATCAGTCCCTTCAATTCGTTTGTAAATAACTTCTGGATCGACATCAAGCCAAATAACAATACCACTTTGGAGCTTCGACCAGTTCTCCATTTTGCATACTAGTCCCCCTCCTGTGCTCACGACACAACGCACATAAGAATGCACCGAATCAAGAACTTGTGATTCGACTTTTCGAAAACCTTCTTCTCCTTCTGATTCGAATATTTCTGGGATTGTGACACCAGTTGCCTTTTCAATGATCACATCTGTATCGAGAAAGTTGTACGTTCCCATTCCTTTATAATTATTAAGAATAAAACGTGTTAGCGAGACCGATATATTTATCATCATTTGTTCATTTCTTGAAAGACTTACGCCGAGCTACCGCATCTCCAACTGATGATTTTCCACTGCCCATCATACCGATAAGGTAGAGATTCGTTCCCTTCAAACGAGGCCCTAGCAATCGAGCTGGATCAACCTTGAGTTCTTCATTTCCATTCATTAGTTCCGCATTCTTATAAGGATTCTCTACACCTTGGTCAAAGGCTTCTGTTGGATCTTCCCATTCAAATCCTCCAGCCTTCAAGGCAACCGGACGAGCAAAGCTCACTTTTCCTGGAGAAAAGGCCAGAGCTTGTCCAACCATCATCACGGCCATTATGACCCATTTATTTGTAATCGCCATCTTGATCGTAATCTTCAGCTCCTTTATAATCAATGCAGGGGTGGGATGTTGCAATTCACCACCTTATTGAGATGTACTTGACATTTGCGACATGTGTGTTTCACTCTAGTATTTCGTCCGATCGGTATGATGTGATGGTTGGGTGATTGCGTGCTAGAAAACGTACGTCTTGAACTTCAATGTCGTACAGATGGCAAGACCGTGATGTGCTGGACGCAGAAACTACTCTTTGAAAAAGTAGAGTTTGTAAAACTACTACCGTACTAATAAAAGCTTGTAGCAATTTCTAGCTCTAATCCTTTCCCTTATAATTTTGTGAAGTAAGTCTGAATGGTATTAATTCTCCATAGGCTTGTAATCTATTTCGCCACAGTCGGCAATAACGACATCAGTCTCTGGTCTGTCGTTGGGTCCACAGCTTACTTCTTCAATCTTTCTCACGATATCCATTCCTTCCACAACGTGACCAAATACTACATGCTTGTTGTCGAGGTGAGGAGTATCCTTGCTGGTAATGAAGAATTGGCTGCCATTGGTACCTGGGCCTGCATTGGCCATTGACAGTTGCCCAGCACTTGTGTGTTTGATGATAAAGTTCTCGTCCTCGAATTTTTGTCCGTAAATACTCTCACCGCCGGTTCCGTCACTATTTTCGAAGTCTCCTCCTTGGATCATGAATTCCTTGATCACACGGTGGAAAATGCATCCCTTGTAATGCAATGGTTTTCCACTAGTGCTGTTCCCTTTCTCTCCCGTACACAAGGCTCTGAAGTTTTCTGCCGTTTTTGGCGTAATGTCCTTATACAGCTGCATCACGATTCTACGACAATCGAAAAAGAGGAAATGGTGAGGTGGGAGAATGGCGAATAAACGTACAGTAGCCGTCCGTGGAATGTCATCCTTACCTTCCTAGATCTTCATCTCCTTGTTTAATATAAAAAAAGACGTGTGGATTGTCGCCCTTGGCGTTTGGGACAAGTACACCCTTCTTGTCCTTGTAGATATCCACCTTCCCCAAGAAACCGCCAAAAGCAGCCTTTTCTTTTTGTTTGGAGGCAGCAACTTCCTCCTTGAGCTGCTTCATCGCCTTTCGCACCTCCTTGTTGGTATTGTCAATTTTGTACGCATCCATCAGATCCATTTTGGCTTCCTTGTACATTCCAAGTTTCATTCTTGCCAACCCACGACGGTAGAGCGCCTTAATGTTGGACTTTTCCTCGCTTCCAATCGACAAGACATTGTTGCAGGCATGCGTCGCATCTGCCCACTCCTTCATATTGATATAGCACATGGCAACGTTGGACCAGCAACTAATGTAGAGGGGCCGTTCCTCTTCTGGAATATCATCACCGGAAATCCCCTCGTCGACCGAGTAGGAAGCTGCATCTTGATATTTGCTCGAAGCTTCGGAATAATTCTTCTTCTTAAAGAGTTCCGTTCCTTCCGCCTTGAGTTTGTTGGCATACTCCAATCGTTCTTCACTCGTCATTTGCCATCGTTCCTTGGGCTTTTCCTTAAAGCCCAAGAGTTCCACATCGAACAAGAGTTCAGCCTTTGCTGGGATTTTGGGTGGTGATCCATTATCTCCATATCCATAATCCGATCGGACTTTCAAAATGGCATGTTCTCCAACTTTCATGGAAGCAAAGCCTTCATCCCAAGCCTTGATGACCATTCCTTGACCGATGGTAAACTTGAACGGCTTGCCACGGTCTCGACTGGAATCGAATTTGGAGCCATCCTTACCCAATGTACCTAAAATGTGATCAGTGAGTGAAAGAAAGAACTAATGGCAAGTTGTGATTCTCTGCAGCAAAATCTGCACGTACCAGTATAATGGGCTTCGACCTCATATCCCTTGGGTGGAGGACCTGAAGCGTCCTCAGGAGCCTCCTTTAAGATTTTCTTCTGAACACCACCATCTTTGGAGAAAGAAACATCAATCCACTCTCCTTCTTCAGACATGTTGTTGTTTTTGTTATTGTCGTCGTCTACTCGAGTAATCTACTCTCTTTTGCAAGCGTTCCTGTTTATGTGAGATAATGGGTTGTAGGAATGGACTCTCATTTCTCGATGGATTACCCACCATTTCGATGGAAATCCTTGCGTAGGCTTTCGGCGTAACTTTCTACTACAGCACTGTCATTGTCAGTTCCCGCCATTTAAAAAACGTGTAAGTCGAAGAAGTCGTCGATCCAAACTAAAACTCATAACCTAATTAGCATTTCTTCCACAGCTTTATTGCTTTGTTGCAAGAAAACCTGAGACCATGGCAATTCTTCAACTTAGAACCATACCAATCTGATATTTTATTATTCACTACACATAGCAAAACAACGGGCTCTTTCTGGGGTGTCCCAATTGTATTTGTGCATATTTTGTCTTCTCGCAAATTGCAATTCCAATGAAACTTCGACCGTGGTCGCTTGTGTGGTATTTCATGTTTGTTCGATGTGCCATCAGGGTAGTGAATGGTTTGAGATCTTCTTGTACTCCCCACAATACAAACCATCAGCGTCATGTGATACCTACCTTTCGACAATGGTCATCCACTATCAGTAGTATCCGCAGCAGCAGCAGCAGCAGAATCTCACTTCCACATCGTCGGCAACAACAACAACAATGCAATATCCAATTATTTTCGACGACCAACGACCATGAATACTCCGATTCAAGGTTTGATGATGACGACGAAGGCGGGCCATCAATACAACATTCTACAACTTCGAGTATTTTGGAGGGATTGAATCCATCGCAAATAGAGGCAGTGACTCAACCTCTCACTGCCATTACACGTGTTTTGGCTGGTCCAGGATCGGGCAAAACCAAAGTCTTGACGTGTCGCATTGCCTATCTGTTGGAGCAGGATCGTCGGAATCGTATCCTTGCCGTCACCTTTACCAGAAAGGCTGCGGGTGAAATGCAACAACGAGTCGAAGCCTTGCTCGATCAAAAACAAAAAGTAGAAGACTCACTGCTGAATCCACCAGGGAAAAACAACAACAACAATGATGATGATGATGAAATCTTGTATCCTCCTGGATTTCACGATTCACAAGACGATCACTACTATTCAGCACGAATCGTTGAAGAAAATGTTGGCGGGGCACCCAATGGACTAGAACGAGTTACCCTGGGAACCTTCCATTCCGTATGTGCCAAGATCTTGCGATACAATGGAAACCTGTTGGCCAGTTTGCCTTCTGTCGTGCATGACATGACCAATCCAGACGCTCCAATCAATTTGGATGGGAGCTTTGTAATTCTGGATCAGTCCGATCAGCTTCGTATTTTGAAAGAATGTTTGGATGAGGCAGAGGTGGATCTTAAGAAATCTGGTCTAAAACCACTCGCCATTTTGAATGCTATTGGTACCATCAAGGAGAGTCTTTCCCAAGGAATTGATCCCTTTCAAACCAACGACAAACGCAAACCCATTTCGAAAAGCATGCGCCTGGCAAAGGGACTGTACAGTTTGTATCGGGAGAAACTCTTTTCCAACAATGCCCTTGATTTTGATGACTTGATTTTCTTGACACGGGAACTATTGCAAGAGAATAGGGAGCTTCGGCAGCGATTGCATCAACGATGGGGACACGTGCTAGTGGATGAGTTTCAGGATACCTCCCGTTCCCAAATGGATTTGGTCAAACTACTGACGTCCTCGAGCTTGCTTGTTGTGGGTGATGCTGATCAGTCGATTTACTCGTGGAGAGGGGCACATGCGGGTAGCATGAATGACTTTGTGGCAGATTTCGGAAATGTCTTGCCGAATGGAGTTGTCTCTGTCTTTCTGAAGGAAAATTACCGGTAAGTCACTGGCAAGGAGTTTTCTGTTTCTTTTCATTGTTTTTTGTCCGAGGCTAACAATCGCATTTTTCGATATGGATACGAACGCACAGATCCACTTCAAACATTGTCAAAGCGGCGGAAAAAGTTATTTCCATGTCTGGAAATTCCAAACAGTTCTCAGAAGAAAGGCGCTCCATGGAACCGAAAAGGGGTTCGGGGCCATCTCCTCGCGTGGTGGCTTGCAAGGATGAGCGTGCAGAAGGTGAGTAGGGCCAAGGACACTACCACGGAATCTGGAGGGTTCGTTCTAATTTCTATGTTTATCTCTTTTGAACTTAGCCAAGTTTGTTGTGGATAACATTTCTGACATGTTGGCTAGCGGAGATCTTCAGCCAAAACAAAGTGCTGCTGTCATATATAGGACAAATGCGCAGTCACGATATTTGGAAGAAGCTTGTGTCCAGAAGAACCTCCCGTATGTCATTCGTGGAGGCGGGGCTTCTTTTTACAAACGAGCAGAGGTCAAGGACTGTTTGTGTTTCTTGCGATGGCTGCACAATGGAAACGACAATGTTGCGATGCTCCGTTCCATGACAACACCCAGCCGTGGCATTGGAGATGCGGCGTTGAGAGAATTTGATGAATACTACAACGAAGTGGACTCGTTCCACAGAGAACATTTTCCACAAAAGCCACGGTTGACACCTTTGGATGTACTGATCTCAATGACAGACGGAGAGGTCGATTCGACCTACATCCTAGAAGATGGCGCCCCAGAGGCGTCCGTCTTCATTTCGAAAAGAGCGTTGAATCGCTTTTTGCCATTTTCTGCGCAAATGCGAGCAATCCGCAATAAGGCTCAAACCCTCTCAATTGATGCTCTACTGTTTTACATCATCGAAGAGCTTGAGCTGGTGAAACATTTCGATACCATTTCCAAATCGAAAGCAGAGTTTGAAGATCGTCGTGAGAACGTACAGGAGCTGCGACAGGCTGCAAAACGTTACGCAAAGTATGGCCCGGCCCTGAAAATGCAAACGAATGACCCTGACGACGAATTTGCAAGCGAAACGGCTCTTGGCAACTTCTTAGATGACGTTGCGCTAGTTGCGGATGCAACAGAGGGAGGGAATGACGGGGAAGATCGCTTTGTGGTAAACTTGATGACGATTCACGGTTCCAAAGGTATGGAATTCGATGCCGTTTTTGTGGTTGGAAATGAAGAAGGCACGCTTCCAAGTGGTATGGCTCTTCAAGAAGGCGAGGGATCTGTGGCGTTGGAAGAAGAAAGGCGACTTTGCTACGTGGCCATGACACGTGCGAAGACCCGACTGTTGATGACTTGGCGAAAAGAAGTCACCAGCTTTTCAACCTGGTCTGATCTAAAGACTTCCAAGAAGGATCGGAGTCGATTCCTCGATGCCCTCGTCTCAAAGAAAGCGCAAAAGGCCAATGCTTCTGGAAAAAGCCACCAGTCAAAAGATGCCGACAGTATGCTCCGTCGCAGACAAAGTTCAGGGCCCACAAGTCGGCCAGCGCAATCAAATCGGAAGGCCAGAAAACCTTCAACTCCAGCGTCTCGGTCGTTTGCGAGCAGGGCACATCCATCTGATGCTGGAAGAAACAATTTTTCGAAGGCAAATCTATCGGCACCCCGCCAAACAGAGCCTAGCAGAGCTCAAGTTCGTCCAACTCGTCCCTTTTTGTCACAGGGAAGAAGTGAAAGCCCTCCAGCAGCAAGCAGATCTTCGACCCTTCCTCCACCTTCTGCTTCACAGAAGCGTCGGGCTCCGATTGTGACTGGAAGAAATCAGAGGACTGCCAATCCTATCAGATCTCCAACCCGTTCATATTCGAAAGAAAGAGCAACACCTGCCCCGAAGAATGGCGCTCGAAAGCAATCTCCCTCCCCGGTGGGTCCACCCGAGGAAGAACCGAAGAACATGGTCAAGATGGATTCCACGTGGTTCTTTCCTGTCGGGTCCAATGTTGTCCATGAAAAGCTTGGGAAGGGCAAAGTCCTGGAACCACCAAAGGATAGAAGCAGCAACGAGCTACCTGTACTAATAAAGTTTGAGGATGGTACGGAGCATGAGTTCTGTGCCAAAGGGAGCGACATTGTTCCCGATTTCAGTTGATAGAGAGTGAAAGCATTATTTTGTAAAATGAGAACTGTAGAAATTAGGACTTACTAACCCGAGAATCCTGGACAAGGTGGGGTACTTCTAGACGGCGTGCTGCAATAATCTTGGAATGATGCTCAATCTCTTCGTCGTTGACTATTCTAAAAGGCCAGTCGTCAGTTACTTCACCGCCACGAGTCTTCTCAACCAGTATCGTATGTCTTTGCAGGTTTCAAGGCACTTGTTGTGGAAGAAAGAGATGTCAATCGAACCAAGTGCAGGTCTCTTTTAAGGGTTGGCCAAGATCTTTTCAATTTCTTTTCTAAACTCCCGCAATCCTTTGCATTCGATGTAGTTGTTCCTATTGAATGAACTCTTGACCTTTTCCTTTTTGGAATCCTCACGATTGTTGCTTCCTCCCGTCATGTCTACTAGCTTAGCAGCGTCCGCCTGCTGACCAGGTTGTCGAATAACGTGTTTCGCCTGATATCCTTCCCCTACGATAGTATTCTGAAATTGTCTGACGTTCACTGCTGCAACATTTTGCCGCTTCCCCTTCCGACTTGATTCTTGTTGATGCTCCATCTCCATATCCCCTCCTCCCCATCCGCGCTTTCTTGTCTGGTTCGTACCATGCGGTATGCCAGGCCCTTCGTATTCATCGTCGCTCATTGTAGATAACTGTAGTATTATGTTGCCACCAAACCCATAATGCTTGGACATGACAAAAGGACT
>JAAMXS010002750.1:0-18180 GCA_019693525.1 Cylindrotheca fusiformis | reverse complement strand
GGTTCTTTGGGATTGAGCCGACCTGTCAACAAGTCCAAGATGCCACTTCACTGTTGGCCATGGCTTCTGCAGAATGTGAGGAGGCCCAGTTGATTGGTAGCTATTGTGGGTGTCCGGCGGTGGAAAATGCGTGCGCATTCTGTGCTGCTGGAGACACGATAACTACACCAACGAGGCAGCACGCTGGTACTCTGGAAAGATTCGGCCAAACTGTCACGTGTGAACAGCTGGAGGCGGTGTTGCTCCAATATTCAGAAGATTCAGATGAATGCTTTTTGGCACAAGAAACCAATTGGGAATGTGGCTGCAACGATGGTTTCTACGGCTACTTGGGAACGGAGTCTACTGCCGACCAGAAACTGCTGATGTGGCTGCCTCGTGTTGTTGGGATCTTGTCGATTTGCGGGTCGATTTTCGTCATCCAAGATTTTTTCCGAGGTGGTGATCGTCAGAACGTGTATCGACAGATCATGGCTCTGATGGCGTGCTTTGATTTCACCACTTCGATGTCCTGGGTCATAGGGTCGCTTGTGGTACCATCAAAGGACATACTAGGGAACAACTCGAATATTCTGGGTGCAAAGGGCAACGACGGTCTGTGTACTGCACAAGGATTCTTCATTATGCTGGGATATGGAAGTGGATTTTTCAACAATTCTCTTTCCATATACTATGTTTTGATAGTGGTCTATAATTGGAAAGACTACCAACTGCAGAACGTCAGGAAGTGGCTGCTTGGTTTGCCTGTATTTGCATCAATGTGCTTGGCTTTTGGGGCGATCCCGTTTTATCAACACGATTGGGTAGGTTGTTTCATTCGGCCGCAGCCTTACGCTGAGCATCGTGCCGCAACTGGATTTACAATAGCACCTATAGCTTTCACAACAGTTGTTTCAACTGTTTGTCAGATTCGAGTGTATCTCAGCGTTCGCTCAACGGTTAGGAAAGCTCTCAAATGGAGCATGGACCATCGCATTCGGCAAGGATCGGCTCGTTGGAAGTCACAGGGCTCTTTTAACCCACAAACAAACGACCAGCAAAGCTCGGACCCACCTCGGAAATCTTGTTGTCAAGATGCTATATTGCTCCAAAACAATGCCGAATCAGCTGTCTTTTGGCAATCTACATTCTACCTCGCTGTCTACTACCTGTGTTGGCCAATTTTGGCTTATGCAGTGGAAAATGCTGAAATTCAGGATTTTGCATTCTGGCTTGCGGTAGGCGCCATAGGATCAATGCAAGGCTTTCTGAATTGCCTCGTTTATGTTCGGCCAAGATTTGTGCAGTGGCGCCGCGCTCGACGGAAGCAACAAGAGAAAGAGCGGAAGAAAATGAACTCGGATGCTGCTGTGACGGCTCGTTTTCGGTCTGCAACGAATTCTACATCTGAAGCAAATTCACTGAATGGTGAAGCCGGCATTTCGACCAACAGTAGCGTCAAGCGAAATGACTTCTCTGGCGCAGTTCACACTACACCGGTAGCTGCATCCCCTGGAGTAGTGACCGAGGACGGAAATAGGGAAAAGGTGCGATTCGACCTGCCTTCTGATTTGGAGCGCAATGATTCGATGGCGGCAGAGAAATCGGAGAACTTTGCCAGCAGATTCCCAAGCTTGGCGTAATGGTAGTTATGGCATTCCTCCAAGATATGATGCTCTTGATACAGTTTCGCACTGGACGGCTGTATCTAGATGTAAACAAATCCTCCTGATGCCGAAATCTTGGAGTCGAGCTCGGATGCTAACATTACCAGTCGCCTACTTCGAATTCGATAACTGATCGACATCTACTGGCTGATGAATCTGGCGTTTCCATCAGCCCCAAGACGAATGATCTGGCGTTTCCATCAGCCCTAAGACGAAAATCAATTAAAGACTGAATGACAACTCCGACACTATTCACACTTCACAAGCGGTATCCCCTGTAGGAGTGGGTGAAGATGCGGCCGAAACTAGAGAAATGGTAAGATTCGATCTGTCCACTGATCTTGAGAGCAGTGATCCAATGACGGCAGAGGAATCGGAGAATTTTACCGGTAAACTCAAGTTTGGCGTAGCGATGGTATCCACTTGTCACCACGACGTGATGATGCTGATGAGCGACCATAGTCATTCCTTCCTGAAGTCACTGGAAAATCGACTTAATTTGTAACATGCTGTCCTACCGGAGCAATCGGCACATGCCATCGAAAGAAATTTGAAAAGCAACAGGGAGAAATGTGCATCCGATTTCTGCTGGGCTGGAGTAGGAGGCGTGCGCTCCTAAGTTTTGGCGTGTACTTGCCTCTGTTGGCTTTCTCGAGGTGTCAGAAACTTTCGAAACTTTGTATTCTGGATATCCCCTATTGTAGTGAGAAGATTAAAGCTCTTGGGTTGGCACCCCGCCCGGTGATAATTGAAGGCGAGAGGATTGTTGGCTCACCATGTCAGCAGTTCTCTTCGGTAAATGGGTTGTATTCGCCCAAAGTGCGATCGTCAAACGGCCTCAATTCTCCTTTCCATCTCATGAGCTACATTTCACCAAAGTAAGAGATAGTAGTCCACAATGTGGATTCATTCACCTTGAGGCTAAAACGCTTGTTTTCATTAACAATGAGTCTGTCTGTCCATCCACATTCCATGTTAAGTTTGGTCGAATTTTTTTCCCATCGCGACAACAACGACGATGGCATTCACTGTATTTGACTCAGAAGTGTGACGGATCCTGAATAAAGTGTCGAGTTCGGCAACTTGATATCACAGTAGTATTACTGCAAGTATCGAAAACAGCGCGGGACGGACTCGCCACTTTTCTACTTTCGATGACTTGACTTTGCCCTATTTTGTTGACATGATGCTGTCAACAAAAACACAAAATTCCCCCTACATTTTGGGGTATGGTGACGAGAGCAAGGACCCC
Organism: Cylindrotheca fusiformis; assembly: GCA_019693525.1. NCBI lineage: Eukaryota > Bacillariophyta > Bacillariophyceae > Bacillariales > Bacillariaceae > Cylindrotheca > Cylindrotheca fusiformis. Next base: position 15,282 of record JAAMXS010002750.1, on the reverse strand, counting down.
CCTTAAAGGTGCGTCACTTCAGAAAAGCAGGTGTCAACGCTACTTATGGCCACTTACGTATTGTGACAACAGCAAAACGAAAAACCCAAATTTTGACGGACAAAGTTCACGGACGTGTCCGTAACGAGAAATGATTCTCTTTTTGGAATCGCATGGATACTGGTTCACTCTCACAATTTTACGAGCTATCGATTAATGAGCAGCATATCTTCCAATAATCTGTGACCAGGTGGTTGCCACTCGGAACGCAATCGAGATAAGGAACAGCACGATGGATAGCATCTCTCAATGGTTCCTCCTGGCCGGAATCGTCATTTCGACGCTTCAAATCAACGCACAAGGGGGTGGTGACAATTCCACTGCAATTCCTCAAAGAGGGTGTACGGTATGTCAAAATGGATCATCCATTTCAAAGCCTGAAGCTCTGCTCGATGTTCCTGGATTCGGAACGCTGAGTTGCGGGAGTATTGATGCACTGATCGGTGACCTGTACAATTCCGATGACTCGAACTGTCAGTTGTTGCAATCAGTATCCTCCATTTGCGGTTGTCCAGATGCCTACGACGGCTCGAACAATGAATCTTCTTGTCAGCTATGCGCGAATGGGGTAGTCTCCGAATCGAAACATAATTTACCCTTGTCCTATTTAGACGATGTTGTGAACTATGAGGGGGTGAACTGCCGTCTACTCGAGGCATATTTCGAGTCATCACTCGGAGCTTCAGAGCCTACCTGTCAACTGGGCCAGGCCTGGACGCAAGATTATTGTTGTTCCTCCGCTGAATGGAAGCCGCCACCGAATCCGTGCCAAGTGTCAGTTGAAGCATCAGATGCAGTTATTGATTTAGGCCAAGAGTTGACATGCTCGCAACTCCAAGAAGCAGCTGCTACCTTGTGGGATGAATCAGATTCAGATTGTACCGAGATCAAGTCGATCACAAGCGTGACCTGTGGCTCCCAATCAGGCGAGGAACCTGCTGAGGTCTGCAGTCTGTGCAAGGATGGTAGTTCTGTTACTTCACCTGACCGGCTGGTACCATTCATGGCGGATCGGTTCTTTGGGATTGAGCCGACCTGTCAACAAGTCCAAGATGCCACTTCACTTTTGGCTATGGCTTCTTCAGAATGTGAGGAGGTCCAGTTGATTGGAAGCTATTGTGGTTGTCCAGCGGTGGAAAATGCTTGCGCATTCTGTGCTGCTGGAGACACGATAACTACACCGACAAGGCAGCACGCTGGTACTCTGGAAAGATTCGACCAGTCCGTCACGTGTGAGCAGCTGGAGGCGGTGTTGCTCCAGTATTCAGAAGGCTCAGATGAATGCTTTTTGGCACAAGAAATGAATTGGGAGTGTGGCTGCAATGATGGGTTCTACGGCTACTTCGGCACGGAGTCTACTGGCGACAAGAAACTGCTGACATGGCTGACTCGCGTTCTTGCCATCTTGTCGATTTGCGGGTCGATTTTCATCATCCAAGATTTTTTCCGAGGCGGAGATCGTCAGAACGTGTATCGACAGATCATGGCTCTGATGGCGTGCTTTGATTTCACCACTGCCATGTCCTGGGCAATCGGATCGCTTGTGGTACCATCAAAGGATATGCTAGGGAACGACTCGAATATTCTGGGTGCAAAGGGCAACGACGGTCTGTGTACTGCACAAGGATTCTTCATTATGCTGGGATATGGAAGTGGATTTTTCAACAATTCGCTTTCCATATACTACGTTTTGATAGTGGTCTATAATTGGAAAGACTACCAACTGCAGAACGTTAGGAAATGGCTGCTTGGTTTGCCTGTGTTCGCGTCAATGTGCTTGGCTTTTGGGGCGATCCCGTTTTATCAACACGATTGGGTAGGCTGCTTCATTCGGCCGCAGCCTTACGCTGAGCATCGTGCCGCAACTGGATTTACAATAGCACCTATAGCTTTCACAACAGTTGTTTCAACTGTTTGTCAGATTCGAGTGTATCTCAGCGTTCGTTCAACGGTTAGGAAGGCTCTCAAATGGAGCATGGACCATCGCATTCGGCAAGGATCGGCTCGTTGGAAGTCAGAGGGCTCTTTCAACCCACAAAGCAATGAGCAGCAAGGCTTAGGTTCGGATTCACCTCGGAAATCTTGTTGTCAAGATGCAATATTGCTCCAAAACAATGCTGAATCAGCCGTCTTTTGGCAATCTGCATTCTATCTCGCTGTCTACTATCTGTGTTGGCCATTTTTGGCTTATACAGTGGAAAATGCTGAAAGTCAGAATTTTGGTTTTTGGGTTGCAGTTGGTGCCATAGGATCTATGCAAGGCTTTCTGAATTGCCTCGTTTATGTTCGGCCAAGATTTGTGCAGTGGCGCCGCGCTCGACGGAAGCAACCAGAGAAAGAGCAGAAGAAAATGAACTCGGATGCTGCTGTGACGGCTCGTTTTCGGTCTGCATCGAAGTCTATGTCTGAAGCAAATTCACTGAATGGTGAATCTGGCATTTCGACCAACAGTAGCGTCAAGCGAAACGACTTCTCTGGCGCAGTTCACAATACACCAGTAGCTGCATCCCCTAGCGACACATCCCGAAATAGGGAAAAGGTGGGATTCGACCCGCCCCCTGATTTGGAGCGCAGCGATCCAATGTCGCCAGAGAAATCGGAGAACTTCGCCATTAAATTCCCAAGCTTGTCGTAGTGGTAGTTGTGGCTTTTCTCCAAGATGCGATGCTAATGATCCGGATCGCACTTGCCGAAAGCAACAAGAGACAAATATACTCTGATGCTGCTGCTGCTGCTCTGAGGGCTCGCTTGCGGTCTGCAACGAATTCTTCTCTGAACAAAATTCATTGACTGATGGGGTTGGCATTTCGACGGACAGTAATGTCACCCGGAATGACTTCCCTTGTAGTAGTTGGCGAGGACACGTCCCGAATTAGGAACAGGTGCGAGTCGACCTGCCCGCTGACTTGGATAGCAGTGATCCAATAAGAAGACGTCAGTAGCCACACCGAACGCAGGACACATCACTAACCTGGTCAAGCGTTCCAGTGCTTTGGGCGTCATAGTTTCGCACTTGACGGCTCTATCTAGATGTAGACAAATCCTCCGGATGTCGAAATCTTGGAGTCGTTCTGCCTTTACTTTTCTAAAAATGATAAGGACACTGTCTCGGAGAGCCGCTGCTGGGATCAAGGGATTCATCCAGTATAGTCAAAGGAAAGCAAGACATATATTGCATCCATCATTCCATGCAACGCCAGTAAGACTTCTTCTCCTTTCTGCATTTGTTTTGGTCTTGCGAAGATAGTGGCAACGTCCTCTGGCCAGTAGCACATCTGAATATACCCTCTTGCGTTTTGTGGCAAACAAATTGAAGTCAATCAAACCTGTGATTCGGATAGCATATGGTACTATTATGTAAAACACTACTAGAACAGTATCAACCTAAAAGACATCAGCCTGTGCTAAAACTGAAACAGTACCGTCACGTATGGACGGCAGGGGAAGTGATGAATTGATTTCCAGTTTTGCAAACTCGTTGGGCGAACAGAACTCAAAGATTCTTGAAACTGTGCAGAGAAACCTGAAACTCGAGAGAATTACTATCTAGAACTTCCAGCCCCACATAGGACCTATCGATGCATTTTATCCTCCAAATGATAAAATACTTTCATTTGCACCTTTTTCATCTTTAGGAAAGAGTCAGACACATTGCATCACACCGTGCATCAGATCGAGACAGGCAAACTGCAATCGAAAGATCGAAATCCTGCTGCCTTCATGCTAGCGACCTATAAAGCATCTGATGAATTCAATACTAAACTAATGGTTGATTGGAGTGTTAGTGGAACACCTACGGCAATAACACACTACAATTCTTAGCTTCAGGTTCAATAAAAACAAAGCCACTATGCAGTATTTGACCAGGTCTCCAGAAGTGGTCTTGGGGTGGACGCCGTTTCTAAGTCCACGAATTGTGCAAAAGGGTTGAGATGGATTCGACACCCCCCCAGAGAGAGTTATACTTCTTCCACATGTCATTTGTTAGTCAACGCAAACCTTTCGCTAGTCCACGCAACCTTGAAGGGAAGAGCAATTGTCTGATGTGTCGCCAGAACGTCGCTCGCAATAATAATAACAAAATCGTCGTACGCATCGAAACGTAATACTGTATCCTACTATTTATTAATAAATGTTCATCGGCCGAATTGTTACTGGAACATTTACGACCACGCATCAGACGAGCTATACAGCCATAAATCCAGCGAAGAATCTTGAACAAGAAAGCCACCATAGCAAGACCAAAAACCGTCTTCCATAGTTTCTGCAAGATTGATTTTCAACACAAAAGCGACGATGATTGATTCGATGGTGGCCTTCGGACAAAGAAGAAGAACCACGTATAGCATCTCTCGATGTTTTCTCCTGGCAGGAGTCACCATTTCGATACTTCAGGTCAAGGCACAAGAGATTGATGATAATTCCACCTCAGTTTCACCAACAGCGTGTACCGTATGTCAAAATGGATCATCCATTTCAAAGCCTGAAGCTCTGCTCGATGTTCCGGGATTCGGAACGCTGAGTTGTGGGAGTATTGATGCACTGGTCGGTGACCTGTACAATTCCGATGACTCGAACTGTCAGTTGTTGCAATCAGTATCCTCCATTTGCGGTTGTCCCGGTGCCTACGACGGCTCGAACAATGAATCTTCGTGTCAGCTATGCGCGAATGGGGTAGTCCCCGAATCGAAACATAATTTACCCTTGTCCTATTTAGATGACGTTGTGAACTATGAGGGGGTTAACTGCCGTCTACTCGAGGCATATTTCGAGTCATCACTCGAAGCTTCAGAGCCTACCTGTCAGCTGGGCCAGGCCTGGACGCAAGATTATTGTTGTTCCTCTGCTGAATGGAAGCCGCCATCGAATCCGTGCCAAGTGTCAGTTGATGCATCAGATGCAGTTATTGATTTTGGCCAAGAGTTGACCTGCTCGCAACTCCAAGAAGCAGCTGCTACCTTGTGGGATGAATCAGATTCAGATTGTGCTGAGATCAAGTCAATCACAAGCGTGACCTGTGGCTCCCAATCAGGCGAGGAACCTGCTGAGGTCTGCAGTCTGTGCAAGGATGGTAGTTCTGTTACTTCACCTGAGCGGCTAGTACCATTCATGGCGGATCGGTTCTTTGGGATTGAGCCGACCTGTCAACAAGTCCAAGCTGCCACTGCATTGTTGGCTTTGGGTTCTTCAGAATGTGAGGAGGTCCAGTTGATTGGAAGCTATTGTGGTTGTCCAGCGGTGGAAAATGCTTGCGCATTCTGTGCTGCTGGAGACACGATAACTACACCGACAAGGCAGCACGCGGGGATGCTGGAAAGATTCGACCAGTCTGTCACGTGTGAGCAGCTGGAGGCGGTGTTGCTCCAATATCCAGAAGATTCAGATGAATGCTTTTTGGCACAAGAAACCAATTGGGAATGTGGCTGCAATGATGGGTTCTATGGCTACTTCGGAACGGAGTCGACTGCTGACCAGAAACGGCTGATGTGGACAACTCGTATCATTGGAATCTTATCGATTTGCGGCTCATTGTTTATCATCCAAGATTTTTTCCGACGTGGTGATCGTCAGAACGTGTATCGACAGATCATGGCTCTGATGGCGTGCTTTGATTTCACCACTGCAATGTCCTGGGCCATCGGGTCGCTTTCGGTGCCGTCAAAGGATATACTAGGGAACGACTCCAACATTCTTGGTGCAATGGGCAATGACGGCCTTTGTACTGCTCAAGGATTCTTCATTATGCTAGGTTATGGCAGTTTGTTCTTCAACAATTCTCTTTCCGTCTACTACATGTTGGTAGTGGTGTACAATTGGAAGGAGCACCAACTACAAAAAGCCCGAAAATGGTTACTCGGGTTGCCTGTACTTGCATCTTTCGGTTTAGCATTTGGGGCAATTCCTTTCTATCAGCACGATTGGGTAGGCTGCTACATTCGGCCTCAGCCCTACACTGACCATCATGCTGCAAGCGGTTTCACAGTTGCTCCGATAGTCTTGACAAGTATTGTTTCGACCATTTGCCAGATTCGGGTCTATCTCAGCGTTCGGGCCACGGTTAGGAAAGCTCTGAAATGGAGCATGGACCGTCGCATTCGGCAAGGGTCGACGCGTTGGCAGTCAGAGCGCTCTTTGAACATAAATGGTGACGACCAGCAAAGCTTGGACACACCTCGGAAATCTTGTTGTCAAGATGCAATATTGCTCCAAGACAATGCTGAATCCGCTGTCTTTTGGCAATCTACATTCTACCTCACCGTCTACTACCTTTGTTGGCCAATTTTGGCTTATGCAATGCAAAACGCAGAAAGTCAGGATTTTGCATTCTGGCTTGCGGTAGGCGCCATAGGATCAATGCAAGGCTTTCTGAATTGCCTCGTTTATGTTCGGCCAAGATTTATGCAGTGGCGCCGCGCTCGACGGAAGCAACAAGAGATGCGCCGCAAAAACATCAAGTCGGGTGCTGCTATTACAAGTAGCCATTGCCAGGTAACGAATTCTATGTCGGAAGGATTCTCAATGAATGATGACACTGGCCCTCCTATCACTGCTGTTCAAAGTAAAACCAGCATGAAACGGAATGACTTCTCTGGCGCAGTTCACTCTCTATCAGCAAAGGCACCCGTTGAATTGGAAGAGGGTGCGTCTCCTAGTAGAGAAAGGGTGAGGTTCGATGATCCATTGTCATCAGTAGAGGAATCGGAGAATTTTGCCAGGAAATTCCCAAGCTTAGCGTGATGACGGTTTCTGCTTGTCCGTACCCCATGAAAAGACTGAAGGTGAGGAATCCCCTTTTCCACTTCTATGGCGACCAGTTGGAAAGTAGGAATTTGGATCTGGGAAATCCGGGAAACATCAATGCTGTCCCTCTCTTGTAGCCACATGAGCTTTGGCCTCCTGTACTGTATTTTTATGAGAATGCATCAAGATCCATGCTGTCTTCGAAACCGCTCAGTGATGAATGCTTGGAACTTGATGATAGGTGTCTCTACTTCCAAGAACGCACTTTCGCTATATCGAAACCTTATGTATTAAAGTCCTGACGTTTCCAATTCAGTGTATAACTTCCTTTTTTGAACGGTGGAGCCGGCAAGGACACTTATCACTTATTGTTTCATTCCATTGACTCATTCGACCAATCTAGTTTTCTCCCATCGTTCTTCCTTTCAATCCCCCGTTTCTGTCTTTCCCCGCAAGAAGAAACATCAATGCGAGGTCACATGCAGGTTCTTGTCAAAACATTCATCGAAGACACCGACCAAACACCGTATAGTCTGAAGTTATTTGAATTAAGACCAGCCGGACGTTTACAATGGTAGCACCCTCCAAAGCGAAAAGGTCCCAGCATCACCAACATTCTGAATCCTCCAATCATCGACATCGCTTGATGTACGCAGTGCCAATGCTCGTTTTGGTTTTGTACTTGGCTGTGTCCCTTCGATTGGAAGGCGAGGCAGAGACAGAGGAAATGGAGAAAATAAAAGAAGGATTGGACGTTGAAAGTGATGCACAGCGGAGTGATTCGACAGACAATGATGTTTTAGACACACCTGGTTCAATCCCATCCCCCTCCCCTAGCAGCCCCACGGGATGCAACTTGGATTGTGACCATGTCGACTCGAAGCGCACCGATTCTTTCGGTGGTGATCTAGCGGATCGCACGACAATGCTGAATCTAGCGACAAAAGCCAGAGACAATGTCATTGCAAACATTCGGAAAGATTACGGTATTTATTTCGATGACATATTCAAGAATGGATTTGAACCAATCACTCCGGATGGCGAATCTGTTTCATCAATAAAGCGCAAGTTACAAATCAAGGCTTTAACTGTGCAAACAAATGTACTAAAAGAGAAGAAGATATGTGAGAATGAATGCCGACTTTTGGATCAGGATTCTCCTTCTCCCATTTTCAACTCTACGATTCCCCATTATACTCGGTACGTTTGGGCGACAGGTGGACACTCTGCATCCGCGGGTCATGGCAATCTATTCAATGAGTCCTATACCGCGTTTATGGAACGTGACTTGCAACCAATATTTGCTTCCATTGGAATTGAATTTGAGGGTAGGAATTACGCCATGGGTGGGACCAAGTAAGTTATGAGACGTTTCACGATCTTTCTTCAGATCAGAAATCATTCACTAAGACACAAATCTCTCAAATACTTCACTTTTTGCTTTAGGTCAGGTCTAGAAATTAGCATGTGTTTTGAACAAGTTTTTGGATCCGACGTTGATTTCTTCTCTTGGGATTATGGAATGACAGATGGAAGAAAGGATTCGCTTCTTTTCCACTATGGTAGGATCGTGGAAGTTCTTGGTTGCCCGTTTTTCAGTTTGAACGAACTCAATCATGTACCCTTTGATGTGCAGGATACCGTGGGGCCCTAAGTCCAGGTCATCCTGGCATGTTGGGAGTATGGACGAACGGATGGAAAGGAAGAACGGATCGTTTGGAAGATTTGGAAGAGCTCGGTGTTCCCGTCTTTCATCGGCCAAAAGAGAGCATTGATGCCATGAATAAGGCGTTTCCGGACTCCGGTGATAAGACCGAAGAGGAACTTGCGGCGATGCCAGCCTTTGTTAGACACTTTAAATGTCAAGAACAGATTGAAAAAGTACGATGGACAAGTGCAGATGTCCTCATGTGTCGTTTGTGAGCTATACAGAGACTGATTATTGCTTCTTGGTTTCTTTCTTCTTCATAGGGAGAGCCTCACTGTCAAGAGGAAAAGTACACAAAAGGGCTATGTGATCATAGAACAAGCCAAGTTAGTTGGCACCCAGGATTGTAAGTAAGACCCAGAATGTAAGGAAACCGATCCATTCCTGCAACCTGACTTTTTCATGTGTTTCCCTCTTCCACAGCAAACAGCATGGTCTCGATGGTCATATGCTGGCGTTATTTTTGTCTCAGCTCCTTTTGGATGCCCTAAGAGATCTAGTGGATCATTCAAATCAAGATCCAACCACGCTGCTAGCGGAACTCAATGCGGAAGAAAATGATCGCATGAAACGCATCCAACAGGCTGATTTGCCTTCTGACGCTCATCGCATTTATGATGACAAGTCAGACGAAAAGGACCCTGCTGTCGATTTAGATCTTCTTTACAAGGGTCCAAGTATGTGTCACATTGCCAGGACGCCTGCTCTAACTCGATACTTGGGCTATCTCACCAATACTTCTTTGGTTGGTGGAATTGCCCCCTTCGGCCAAGAGACATACGACACGGGTACTGAGAAGAGGAAAGCGGATGACACAAATGCAAGAGGGGAGCTTAGGCTAGTTTGGGAGTACAATAGCAAGGATCGTCAGTCTTGTGAAGTGCCGTTGAGGTATGAAGAATTGTCAATTGTGTCGCGTAGTCTCATAGTTTTGTCCAAGTCTGAGCTTTTTCCTTCTTTCGTTGGTTTCTTTTGTAGACCTGACTACAAGGACTTCTTTTATGCCCACGAACGAGACGGTGCCGTGAAGCTTACATTTCCGAACGAAATGGAAAAGGCTGCCTACAACTTCAATCCTAGTAAGATGAAGGGACTCGTCATACTCTTTTTGGTGGAATGTGATTGGGGTAAGTGCCCTGATGGCAATATGAAAGCGGAGAATATTGCGGCTGGCGATGTCATTGTGAAGGTCAATGGAATCACAGTCAGCTCGGTCTTGGATATTGGAAGTGGATGTATCATATTGAAGAATGGTAGTAGTGTGTATTGGGAACAAAGTCCAAATGGAGACTATGAAGTTTCGGTAAAAGTGAACGCAGCGGATGCGTACCTACGGATTTCTTCCATCGTTGTATACTAATAATTGAACAACAACACCTTGGGAAGGTATTTTGACTCATCATCTTACGATTCTATCTAGTGTCAAATTAGATAGCAAGGTAGGGGTGGCCATCTGCTTCCGTAGGGTTTGATAGTCCCCAAAGTAAACTCAAGTCTGGTGTGATGATTCGACAATGGCGACTCCAAGCTTGGACTACCTCGACCAACAATGACGTCTCGAGAAGTGTGCTTTCTCGTTATGCCATGCATCACGATCATGCCGAAAGGACATTAAGTCCCACCACAGTTGCAGTGGTAGAGAGTGGCGGTCCAATATTCCTCTTGAATATAGTCAGATCAAATAAGACTAATCAATCAATAAATGGTCAAACTGGATATCCAGCGAGAAATTGCACTGAATGCAACCAAGTGCGAAGGCCTCTTGGAACGCTTTCGATCGGGAAACGTTGGAGGGCAGGAGATAGTTGACGCTACCGACGGCGATGATGGCAATTCGCCGCTGCACGAAGTAATGCGCTCTTGTCAGGGTGATAATGTGCTGGAACTAGTGGAATACTTGGTAGAGGCACACCCAGAGGGAGTTGAAGCGGAGGACGCGTCAGGGAATCTTCCGATTCATATCATGCCTCGCTTTGCCTCGCCCACCAACAAGAAGAGCATACAACGGGATCAGCTTCTAGCTCGCAAATTCCTCATGGAGAAGTACCCCGACGGAGTTCGGCAACGAAACAAGCGAGGAGAAACCCCTCTTGCCAAGGCGATCTTTCTGGACTACAACATTTTCGTCACAAGTATGGTGACGGACAATCCAACGCTGTTGACAGAACCGGACAAAGACGGAAAGTTACCACTCCATTATGCCATCGAAAGTTGGAACGAAGAAATGGTCAAAATATTGATCCAAATGTATCCAGAGGGGATCTCATCCATTGAGGCATTGCCGCCCGGCGACGAAGACGATCGACAAACAATACTATCGGCCATTGCGGAAGGTTCACCGCAGTCATTTGAAATTCACTGTAGCTGTGGAAAGGATGATGGTGAATGCGTGTGCAAGCCACCCACAATTCTCATTCGAAAGTTCTTTGCGGAAGCTAAATTTCAAAAGTGGGGACAAGATATCATGTGGTCTTTGATGAAGGGTTCGATGCATCGACACCGACTGGCACTTCCCGAACAGATCTTGAAACTTTCTGCCGAACTCACCAAGGAGAAGAAAGAGAAGGAGGAACTGGAAGAGGAACTAAGAGTTACTCGATACGGATGGGAAAGAACTTGCCAGCAACTGAAAGTATCCAAAGCCGTTGTAGGATCCACGCTGAAACGGCTAGAGGACCAGAAAGTTCTGGCGCAAGAACATGCAGCAAAGTACCTAAAGGTGGCATTGCAGATGCAAACATTACAAGAGACACGAAATTTCCATGCGGAAACAGGCTTAATGTCAAAGGTAGACAGCGAATGGTCGATTGAGGAACTTAAGGCTGTACTCGAGTCTCTCGTGAAACGACTGGAATACCTCATTCCAGAGCACACGCAACCCAGCATGACACAGATTGCCGCTTTGTACATCCTGAAGGAGGACAATCCTCCAAAATCGCATCTTACTGATACTATCGAAGCACTGAATCAGGAGCTCATGCAATTGTAATGTGGAAGATTAACAATAGTGCACCAGAGAGCTTGGCTAGCATATAGAAGCAGGGAATGATCTGAAGGTACAATCTAGAATTTGAAAAAGCGAAATTGACTCTTTTTTCTAGCGATTTACCGCAACCACACTCAGACTAGTCTCGAGAAGCTCCGTTGTCCAGCACAGAGTGCGTACTTGTTAATATCAAGGGTGTCATGTAGTAAGTATGTATAGCGTGTAGAATTTCCATGCCAAGTGTTCCAGTTACTTCAGCACAACCTTTGCGGGAAACCCGTCAGAAACCTTCTTTTCCGGAAAGATTGCTGTAACGATCTTCACCTTTTCTTCATCAAACACAATGGAGCGAGCGTTTCCTTTGGAAGCGAAACAGTACAAATTCGCAGCCATGACTAGCTTGGCCATTGGATATCCCAAGCAAAGGTGGCGACCATATCCGAAGGGATGGTAGGTGCTTTTGGCAAACTTCGATGCTTCCAATGGGTCCCCTGCCAGCCATCGCTCTGGAATAAACTTGTCGGCCTCTGGCCAGACCTCTTCATCTCTATACCAATGAGAACTGTTTAAGTTCACGACCACTGGTCCTTGGATCGTCTTGTTTTGCAGAGTAAACGATTTGCCTTCTTTGACATAATAGGGAACACTGCCAACAACGGGACACAATCTCATGGTTTCCTGGATACATCCATGCGCATAAGGAAAGTTGTTTTTGAGATTTTCATAGGACGGCTCGCCCAATTTGTTGGCCTCCTCCACCAATCGTTCCTTGCATTTGACGTTGCTTGAATGGCTCAGCCAATATACCAAGGAGGTGGTCACCTGCATAGTCGTTCCTTGACTCGCTTCCAATAGAAGATATAGGTTCCCAACGGCATCCTTGTACGACACACCACCAGGGTTGTCGTCATTCTTTCCAGTGCACCCAGATTCAATAAGAGCATCCGCAATTTGTTCCAACGCATTTTTGAAGGTGGCGCTGTCCTTGTCTTTGCTGCTCCCGTTATTGCCTGCCAGTTCTAGTCGTTCTTGAAAGATCTTGTCAAACTTATCGGAGAGAACTTGAAAGATGCGATCTTTGGCGGCTTTTCCTGCTTGGAAGTCGGCACTATTCGTCCCAAACGCAAACAAGGCTCTATCGGTCAGTACAAAATCGTCCAAAAACTGAGCAAGGAGATCTTTCTCGTTTTCGGGATCAAAACCATAGAGCAGCTTGCTCATGAGCTTCAATTGAGTGTCTTGAATGACAGTTTGGATATGAACTTCTTCGTTCTTTTGTTCCAAATCGTTCCACATTTTGGAAAAGGCTTCGACCATGGAGGCCGTGAAGTATTCCAGGTACTTGGGCGACAACAAGGACGAAATTAACTTTCGTAGCGCCGCATGAGTGGGACCGATGCCATGATTGTGGAGATTTCGCTCTCCATGAATTGCCATGGCGGTATCGGGGAAAGAAACCACCAATTCGAGCTCCCGTTCTTTTCTCAAGACGGCCATTTGATCGTCGGGGTGGGTGACGACGAGGACCGGACAGGAATGTGAATAGGACAACATGGAGCCCATGAAAAACACATTGCCAAGCCGCTTACGCACAGATCGGTACGTTTGGGCTGGGTCCCACCCATTGAAGCCTGCCGTCAGGAGAAGAAAGTGCAAGGCTTCGCCAATCGCGGTGTGATTGAGGGGGAAGGGTACCATGCACGGAAATTGCCGGTTTCGATGGTTTACATAGGAATACGCAACAAGTATCCCTGCTCCTGCCATCAGGAAGGAAGAAACATTCTCCTGCAGATAGTTCGGATCCAACATAACACTTCCCATTGTTGGTGTATTAGCTCTATTCAACACCGACTTTTTTTAATGAGAAAACTTCTGCTGTCCATGATGGACTTTTGAAATGGCAAGACACTGGCATGTGGTTTTTTTGATGAGACACTGGCATCGATGAGAATTCAAGGCATATTCTTCAGAAAATGTCTTTCTGTTGTGTCGAAGTGATAATTTATACTTATAGCCGAGGCACGTGTGGCAAGTCCAAGCGGGCAGCCAACGTTTTTCAGAAGTCATTCTGAGTCTTGCTATGGAGAAATGTCATTTCTTTTTTCTATCAAGATATGAATAATCTTTCTCATTTCTCTTTCTTGCAGTATGGAACAGAGGGATGTGGTCCAGAATTCAAAAACCATCGCGTTGGAAGCTATGACCCCAAAGGCCCTCGGAATCTATCAACTTGCACTCAGGCCATTCGACCAATCAGACTATCTCTTCAGAGCTAGAACAACTGTGTCGAGACACGACGCAACACATCACAACTCAGAATACCTTTTCAGAGCTAGAACAAGTGTGTCGAGACACGAAACAAAACACACCACACACCACGACCCAGAATCATGGGCACTGACCAAATCATCGACTATATCAGAGGAAAAATGGTGACAAGATTCTAGTGGGCGACTTCCAATCTATTTCGATTATGAGGCGCAGTTTGCTATTTTCCGCAACACCGACGAAGATATGTCCGGCTGCAAAAGATGAGGAGGTCGACAAAAGAGTCGAGTGGGTGGTGGGGAAGACTTCTTGTGTGTGCTTTCATGACCGTCCGCGCCCGAATTCCAGTCATCCTACTTAACGGCAATGTCGAAACCTGCTGCCTTGTAGCCGCCCACTATCAACTGCTTGGCCAACGAATGTTCTCTCCTCTGTGTTTCCATCGACCGTCGAAGCAACAGCCATCAGCAGGGAAAAACCACAAGTTGTGACGAGATTGTCGAATCAAAAACCAAGAAAAATAAGGTTCATTGTCGAATACAATTCACAGCAGCAATGCCACTCAGATCTGGCTGAAATTCCCCAGCAAGCAACAGAAGTAGAGATCCAACATCAACAACAAAGAGGCATCTCCTAGTGCACATCATCACTCATCCAGTTGTGCCCATAATAGCCGCAGCGCATGAAAAAATAGTAGCATCCCAAAATATTCAGCCCGGTTTTACCAATATTTTGTTCATAGTAGGAGGTCTTCCTTCCTCTTTTTCCTGTTGGATGGGTACGGGGTTGTCGTTGTTCAAATACAATGATGTCTGCCACGCGCCCATGCGCCATGATAAAAATGCTGCGATTTTTTCACCTTATGCTGTGCGCACGCGCCAGAGGTCCTAAACCGCCGTTCTGATAATTTCGACCCTTTTTCTGGCCGTCGGCCGCCTCGTCATTCACATTTTAGTTCTCACGATTTTCCGTTGCATCCGATGGTGTTGTCGCCTCGATGCCTTGGGAAATGGCGTTGTTTGATTGGCCAAGAGGTTTCTCATTTTGCTCCTGTAGAATTTTCAATACCACTCCATACATTTTTGCAACTTTCCCGAAAGTGTTTTACACGGTACAGTAGAGTTGTACGGGGGGACGACAAAAATTGTTCATCACAGGTAACCGTGATCCGACCCTCATTTTCTTCAGTTCCTCACAGCTGTTTCCCAGAAGATGACCTTTAGAACAGGTAACGACTTCAGCCAGCGACAGCGCTTGCATACAAACACCACAACGCCGATATGCGAGCGAAATTCACCTAGAATCGCCCATGGTGTCCTCGCGCTTGTCTTGATCCTCCTTGCCAATCTTGTTGGAACGAAGACAGCGTTGGATTCATCCTGGATGCCCATCATTGAGACCATGAGCACCTCACCATCCGAATACCAGCACAATGAAACGTTATTGGCGAAGCAGGTCAAGCAAGTGAGGGAGAGTGATTCATATTTGTGGGGTCAGAAAGATGCTTTCTCTGCCTGTCTCATTTGGATGGATGACAACC
>JAAMXS010002746.1:0-37791 GCA_019693525.1 Cylindrotheca fusiformis | reverse complement strand
CGGATCAAACTCGCAGGTGCTCATGTTTTAATTCAAAATCGAAGAGGCAGCCCGCCCCCAACAGCAGAATGTGTACAGTTTGCCGCCAATCTGGCCATTTTCTACTCTGACTTTCGAAACGAGAAAAAGGCACCAGTGACGGCGGCTGAACCAAAGCACCTGCAAAAGCCCCGAGCTGCACCGCTAGGGGCAATCAAAGTCCGACAGGAGTGGAAAACTTTCATTGGGTTTCCGGAGCAAGTTCCAGATGAATTGAAAATCGCACGGGAAGAGTCAGGACAATCCGATGAGTATCGATCCACAGACAAAGCCAAGCATCGAAGGCGAACAAAGCAAGTCACTCAAGAAGAACGAGCAAAACGAAAAAAAGCCATCAGAGAGAAGAAAGCCGCAGCTCAAGCTCAGAAATTTTACTGAGATTGATTGTATTAACAACCGATGAACGAGAATTAATTAAGACAAAAACTTCTATTCTGTGCAATCTAACGTTTGGTAGATAGGCAAGCGCTCTACTGAGAAGGATACGTCGATCACAGTCCAGTTTGGAATTCTCTTTCCGGGGCATGAGAATGGAAAAGTGAGTCATTTCTGTGTGTGTGTGATGGGTTCGCGCTATAGCTTCTTGCTATATCAACTACAAACTATCGTAAGCCTGCGCCCTGCAAAACGGCACCAACAATCAAAAAGTGATAATCCGTGGTCCATTTTGTCGTCGTATCACGGCTAGCCAATTCATCGTCTATGATCGACAGCTGTGAGCTTGAGCTGTGGGGCTGAAATCGTGAACCCTGCAGTGTTCAACGGCAGACTATTGCGAGACGCAAACTACAACAGCACAGTCGAAAGTTCGATACGTGGCGCTTGTTATCTTCGCTAACACCTCATCCAAGAATTAGCTCTCGCTGACGCATGTCATTCCTGGACAGGAGCACCGTATGGGCAGGTTCGAAAAATGTGAGTTCATTTGTGGAACTCCGCGAAAAACGAAACCCCTTGGGTACAATCGAATAACAGTAAAAATATACACAGTGAATCTTGTCGATTTGAATTCCGGGTGATGTCGACGACTCTCCTTCGCCGTGCTCATGTTGTTGTTGCTGACTTCGACGAATCACGCCATATGTAAACATTGGACTATGTATTCGACGGCCTACAGGTCGCTGCTGAGTCATGTGTTCTGCCAGCGAAGATCTCTCTACCTAAATGCGGTACTAATATTCTACGGGACAGTTCTCAGTGTGCCACGTGTTTAGAGAAAAGGTAATCTCAGAAGACTGGAACGAAACATGTATCAAGAGATCAAATCTCCAGTCACAATAAGAATTGCACGAATCTCACTGTTCCCAAATTTCCATGATAAGATGACACTTGCAACAATAACACCAAACATTCCCATGGCGCCTGTAGGAGGACTGAAACGCTCATTTCATCAGTGCTCAAGCTCTGACTCTGTCTCTTCACCGAATCGGAAGAGAAAACAAACCATCATGAAGAGTCTTTCCATCAAACCATCAGACTACGTTCGAGCAGCATTCAAGGCCAACGGTTTTGCAATCGATGAAATCAAGAGTGAAGCTGAAGGCATGTTCAAGACGCCCACGAAAGAAATGATTAATGCCTACAAGCCAGAAGTTTTGGATGCAATCCGAAAGAAGGACCTGGAGAGGCTAAGACAACTCCACAGGGACGGTGTGTTGACCACCAACGGTTGCAACAAATATGGTGAAAGCATTTTACACTTCGCGTGCAGAAGGGGCTTCACTGATATTGTACTGTTTCTACTTGACGAAGTGAAGGTCGACGTCAATACGAGAGACGACTTCAATCGTACCCCTCTGCATGACGCATGTTGGACGACTTCTCCAGAGTTTTCCCTGGTAGAAGAGCTTGCGATAAGAGCACCACATCAACTTGTAATGGAAGATGTCAGAGGTTTTACGCCTTTTGATTACGTACGAGAGAAATACAGAGGAAAATGGTTGAGATTCTTGTGGGAGCGCAAGGCCAACCTCCGCCCCCTTGAAAAGCCGAACAACGACGATATCGCGTCGGCCTCCGTCTTGGCCAGTTTTCGGCAGTGAGCCCTTGCTCTTACGAGAATTCCCATTGATACTATGATAGTTACGTTGTACATAAATGTAATATACCAAAGAAACACTATGAGAAATCTACTTCCTCAAATATCGTAGCTAGTCTACAAAACCGGATTATGTCCGCAAGACCTGTTGTTTTACGTAGAATACACTTCATAACTTGATGAGGTTCTTCCGTTGCATTCCTTCTACTCATTTGTAACCTTTTTTCTTCCTTTGGGTGAAGATTTTTTTCTTAGAACCGGCTGCAGGAACCTTTCTGCTGCCTTTGGGTACAGGCTTGGAGGATCGGCTGGCTCTGCCCTTCAAAGGCTTGGTGGATCGGCTTGCGCCACCCTTTGATGGGCCTGGTGGTTTCGCCTCACCGCCTCCTTTTGGAACAAATATATGACTTTTTCCGCGGGCATTTCGCCGACGTTCTGCTGGTGTCAACAAGCTTCCATCTTCCTTGTCTTTTTCCAGCACATGCTCAACAGTGTCCAAGAGAACACCAGCTTCAATAAAAGGAATTTCGACGACGGCTTCCCATGATTGGCGTTTGCCATTCGGATCTGAAGTGAAATCAGATGGGTAGAACGGGATCAAAGGGGAAGAGGGGTGAATCATTAGTTCTGCCAAAGGCTTGGGAAGCAGGTCAGCACTCTGGGGAGGAAGCACGGACAAGAGCTGGGCCAAACTGGGAAATGGCGTTCCCTTATCAAAAGGCCAGCTCCTATACTCGCTCTCGCCATCTGTTTCAAAATCTTCGTAGAATTCAGAAAGATTAACCATATCAGTAGAAAGCGGAGCATACAAATGAGGGAAGTACCAATCCCATGACATGCATCCATTGTGATAGTAGTGTAGCACCCAATGCAATCCCTCTAGGTAGTCACGAACGTGCGCCCTTCGTTGAAATAGAGTTCGTTCTCGGTCTTCAGTAGGCCAGCCCAATTTCTCTTCGTAGTAGAAGTCACGGTACGATCGTGCCTTGCTTGTAGGATGGCGACGACGAAACTCTCTGTTGCCAACTGGGCCGGCAACGTCATCAGCATCCGCTGAGACCTTTTCCTCCTCGGTCTCTGACTTGATCATTTTGGACGGAGGCGGTGAGCTACCCATCTTATTGGCAGGGACAGCAGCAGCAGGCGTAGGGTTTCCAGAAAAGTAGGTACCGTAGAAGTCATTCTTATCTTCCTCATACTCTGCCGGGAGTTTCCAGCCAGGTTCATTTTCCTCGTAACCACGTCGCTTGAAGTGCTCCTCTTCGTAAACGGCAAGGTGGTAAATGAATTGCTCCAATCGGTCGGGGTGAATCTTGTCTTTGTCAGTTAAATACCCTCCCCATTCAGGCAACAAATCAATGTAGCTTCCCATCATCAACGAAATAGCACCACCGTCAATTTCCAGGTGCGGAGAATGGGGTAAAAAGTCGTTTCCAACCAACATGCACATGAAGACAAAGTCATCGACAATGCGATCTAAATTGTAATCCTTGATGTGGTCTGTGAATTTCCGGAATTGAATGGCCAATAGCTGACGAAGAGACGACAGCTCCAACAATTCAAAGTCATGACGGTCGTATTCCATCATATCCTTCTTCTTGCGGTACTTGTTTCGACCGCGTCCTGCCATCACAACAGACATTTTTTCTCTTAACAGCATAAAGTTCTTTTCATGTGTCACCAATCCAAGCATGATTAAATCGGCATCTAATCCGTACAAGACATGAGTCCATCCAGGCCCGTACAGACCATCGTCTTTGCCGTTGTGATAAGCCTCACGAGAATCACGAATAAAATCCATGACTTTGTGTTCACCTTCTCCTGGGACATCAGGCCCGCTAACAATGACTTTTGCTCCATTCATCCAAAACGGATCCGTTTGCATTTTGAAGTCGACCCACTTTTGCATCGCCAGGGACAGCTTCAGCATGAAATCGGTCCCAGGTGTAATGCAGTTGGAGTCGAACCGCTTCTTATCGGTTTCAGGTGTTTCTTTTCCCATGAAGTTTTCTCTAGCCACGATTTCAGCAGACAACTGTTCTGCATCCTTCGCAGATCGAAATCGACGAGACCTTTGTTGATTCATTTTTGCACGAGGAGCCACTCCATCGACAGCCAGGTACAAGACTTTGCTGGGTTGGACCATCTTGTAGAGACGGTCGACGTACAAGAAGATCTTTTTGAACATGGCAGTCTCGTCTAGGAAAATGATTTCGTCGGCATTTCCATGTGTACAGGGGTGGATGATTCCATTCATGTCGAGATAGAAGTTATCGACTGCCACGTCTGTAGATAGTCCTTCCTCCAAACGATCTCTGATAATGTTGGGGTACTGATCTGTCAGCCATCGAAACATTTTTGGAATTCCAAAGAGTTTGGATTCGGACCGAAGACTCTTCTGTGGTGCCAAGGTTGTCAAAGATTTTCTCTGTGTTGACACCAGAGGTGAAGAATGCATGGGGGAAAAGGATTGACTACATGATAACAGAGAAATCAATTGAACTAGCCACAGCACATGACTGCTTCTTCGGTTCAGCATTATATTTCGTTTTCTATGAACCAAGTGAATGTTTGTCGTGTTCGTGTTCATTTGATGCAGAAGGAGATTGATGGCGACTTTTGGTGCGACGAAGAGTGAAATTGGATTCCGTGGAGGCAAGGAATTTTAGGGGGTGGGGGGTGGACTACAGACAGCACGTACATTTTCTACACACACCTTCCACGACACAGGACGGATGAGCACAAACGACAATGAAAGCATTCAAGTTAGTCACGTTTTTCCAGCATGTCAATTCTCTTTCCATTCCTCGATGAATCGTTTTCATCCCACTGCTCCTGCGATTGAGCACAAGACGTCGAAGACAAACAGGACAGGGATATACCTCAAAGCATGTCAGTTATCAACACAACTTGGCCCTTTGCGGCACTTGGTATCGTCCTTTCGGCCTATGCCATCTACGTGGAACACAAAATGGCTCACAAACCAGTTGACGAAGAATTTACTGCCCTTTGTGACATTGATAGTATCGGTGCAAGTTGCAGGTAAGGTTTTATGCATTGAAATTCGAAGAATCTGGTTGGATAGATTTTTAATACGGTCCTCTCACTTTTTGCCTGATACCGCCCATGCAGTGCTGCTTTCTCACTACCTGAAGGAAAAATGATGTCGTACTTTGGGTTTGTAGAAGAAGGCCATTGGCTTGATATTCCCAACCCTGTTCTTGGGTTGATTTATTATTCTTATTGGTTACTACTGAGATCATCGTTTCCAAAAGAAATTACTGCCGGAATATCAAGCTTGGCAATGATGTCATCTATGTTTTTGGCGTACAGGCTGATCGTTCTGCATGAATTGTGTGTCTTATGTTGGTCGACCCATGTGATAAATACAAGGCTCTTATGGTGTGCCCTATCTCCACTTGCTACAAGGCGTTCCAAACCTTCTGCCAAAGTGAAGAGGGTATAACGCTTGGAATAATATTGTAGAGTAGCCACAATTAATATCAACGAAATCCCTACAATCAATCTTATTCATCAACTAACTTGCAGCTGGTATTAATGCATTGAAAGTGCTTTTTTAATCTCTAAGAACTGCTGCCGCTGTCTTCGTTTCCTTCTCCTTCCGAAGCCGATGGCGTATCGTCTTCGTCTTCCTGTTGAAACCAGGGTGCTATCCCAGCTTCTTCTGGATCCACACCGAGTCGTTTTGCTTGCCATTGTCCAACCACCGCCGCCGCAGCAAAAAAGCTCCATCCTCGAACTGTCCCTTGCGCATAGTAATAATCATCCACCACACCGGCCCAAATATCCTTTCCTAGAATATTCTCCTTGCTCATACTCAGAAACTGGCTGGCCGTATCAAAATTCCATTTCCCCTGGGACTTATCACCCCAAATGGCTACATTCTTTCCATCCTTATCGACTGCCAATCGGACCCAAGTTTCCACAATGCGATTGGGAGACCTGTCCATGCATGTTCCGACCAACCATTCGCTGGACAAGAAATCGGATTCGGTTAAAATATCATACTCGACATATTCGTATTCCACATCTTCGTCGTCCTCTTCGGCATCCTCAAGGCCTGGAGGATTAGAATTTTCATTTGTCGTCGTTGATGAGGATAGGATTGACAACTTTCTTTGTCCAATGGCGACGGATGGTCGAGGTGATGATATCCATGCATTCGTTGTTGTGATGCTGAAAACGGCAAGAAGGAGCAAGAAGCACTGTTGCCTTGAAAGAGGAGAAGTCATTGTACAAAGAATACAGACACTGCTGGTTTGTCCTTGCGATAGGGAGCCACTTGTTTTGTATATTCTGATCTGATGTTGTCAAGAGCTTGGCCACACTTCTCATCATCATCGTTGTCTTCGATCGTAAAACGGCTTCGCAGAAAACACTGACATACGACTGACGACGGACAGGAGACGTTCCACCTGGCGAAAAAACAATCAAAAACGCAATCAATCGAATCAATCAGTACTCTATTTCTCCAATCTCCAAAATCTACTCGGAACCAAAGATTCAAGACCGGCGATATACAGTACTGACAGGCTGGCGATCGTGTGCTTGTACAATCCATCTCTCTCCCAATCTTTCCATGATTGAAACGAGAAGGCCTGACACATTGCTTCTATCGTCCATTCCTTCCTTCCTGTATCATGAGGAATCGGAGTCAGCTATTCTTTCCTTGCTTGGAATCCCCACTGCGCTTCCATTTGTCTGTGGGAATAGGTGGAGACGAGGAGGAGGAGCCTTCTCCAAGCACCAGTAGTAGTAGCAGCAGTCCCAACGAACAAGAGGAGGATGCAACCGATAACAACACAGAAGAGGAAGCGACTGCGTCAGAAGCAGCGAAACCGCCGTCGCCTCTTTATCTGAGTCTGAATGGACTCAATTTGCAAGATGTTTGCGTCTCGGAAACCCCACATGAATGGTGCTTGCTCTGGACTTCTGCGAATACTTCTTCCACTGCTGCTGCTGCTGCTGCTAGTACTAGCGAAGAAGATGAGGACGAGGATGTCGCGGGAGTTCGGACGTCAAGTTTTGTGCTTCAGTCGGTTGATCGTAAGGTTTACTTGACCTGTGATGTTAATGGTGACTTGGGGACATGCACTCAGAATTACTTAAAAGCCAAGGAAGATCCAGGGGTGCACGACGACGATGTTTCCACCGCCGTCAAGGATGGTTATGGTTCCTATTTGTGGGACTTGGAATACGAAGATGCGTCCGGCATGTTCGTATCGTTGATCAATACGACCTATCAACGACGATTGTCCATTTCCTATCCAGAAGGGGATCGAACGAAGCAACCAGTTTGCAAAGCCATGTCAGTGACGAAGAAGGTAGCCAGCCATGATCCACTACTGATTGATTCTGTATTTCAATGGAACATGCGATTTTTGTCGGGAGAATTGCTATTTATGTCCAACCCCGTGATTGATAAGCGACTCAAGTGCGATCCCTTCGGGAAAGTCAGCTTGGCCGCCAATCGAAAGGGTTGGGAAGTCTTTCGCTTTGTGGAAGCTGGAAATGGTGGTCAACTGCAGATCGTTTCCTGGACGCACGACCAAAGGTTACTGTACTCGTCCAAAGGTGGGACCGTGGGAACTACCGAGAATCGAGAATCGAGCCAGACCTTTTGGACGGTCTCACGACACTACAATGAGGACGGTACAGGTGGTGTTCTAATACAGTCTGTAGAGCACGGGCGATATCTTTGTGCGCTCAGTGAAACAGAATTGGGCACGGTCGACTCGGAGAGTTTTGCCTTTGCAGCTGTGAATTGGGAGTTGGAGCCTGCCAACTCTAGTGTCTTCTACTTAACATCGCCTACCAACGTCTTTTTGTCCTCTCGACGCAATGGCGAAGTATTTACCACCAAGCGGGGCAAGGGTTGGGAAGAGTGGGAACTGACACCGGTCAACTCGGAGGAGGAAGGCGAGAACGATGCTTTCACTGATCCCAAGGTCAATGTGTTTGCAATTCGCTCCTGCAAACATGAACAATACCTGGGCTCGAAAGAAGATGGCACTATCTATACTTGTAGCACTTTGCAGGAATCGGAGTACTGGGAGTTGGAAAAATCACCCGACGGTGAAGGCTACATTGTTGTTTCCTATTTACACGGAGACAGACAACTGTATTGTGATGAAAGCGGCAAGATGTCCACCTCCTCCACTGAATGTCAAGCGTGGCGATTGAACCCTCGCATGCCAGGATCAATATCCAAGAATCAAATGGCGATGGCAGGATTCGCTGCAGCTGCCACTCTGCTCGTGGCTTCCCCTCTATCGTTGGCATTCGGGATTGCTGCCCGAGCTCCATTGGTTGCAATGGCCACTGGGACGGAAGTTTTGGCCTCATATGGTGTTGGGGCCGCGGTGGTCGGGACCGCGGCTGTTATGGTTGCGGATCACCGGCACCGTCTCGGAGCCAAGAAGTCGCAACAGAATCAGAATCCGATTCACACGGTCAATCGTCCACTAGTTGCATGGAAAGTCTGGTAACTCACCCTTTGGAGTTTATTTTGAAAGAGAAAATTGAATTAGTAAATCAGTACTAAATGCCTGTATTCGATTATTTATCTATTGCTTCTGCGTCTTCGCTTATTCGTGCCGTTCGATCATCGTTGTAGCAGCATTGTCTTTCTTCGTTGCCTCCATAATAATTATTACTTTTCTGCCCGAATGACAGCACAAGCCCTACCCAAAATTTCAATTTGGATCTTGTCGCTCTCAAAACCACCATTCTCCAACAGTGTCTTCAATGTATCTGCCGATTCAAAGTACTGAAATGCCCGTTGAGAGGGAATCACATTGGCTTGACCATCCATGGACGAAAGGGTCGAAAAGTAGGTGGACAGGAACGTCGTGCCAAAGTACCGACCTCCTGGCGTCAATACGCGATAAATCTCTTGGAATGCCGAATCTAGATCGGGCCAGCAGTGCATGGCTGCACCAGCATGGAGACAGTTTATGGTTTCATTCTTCATAGGTATCTGTCCAACATCCAACCGAACCAAATCTAACTTTGTTGTCTTCAACTTAGAAAGGGATCGTTCTTGGTTAATCCTTCGTCGTGCCTCTGTGAGCATGGCGGCGGAATAATCACAGCCAAGTACACGGCCATAACGGTCACGAGATGCAAACCGTCTTGTAAAGAGACCTAGTTGTTTAAAAAACGATGAACAGTTCAGAGAATCACCAAACACATGAATGAAGGGCAGTTTTTGAAAAGTCAGTATTCTTACCAGTTGCGCAACTCATGTCGACAATGACGGAATCCTTCACGTCACCTGATAGGACTGTCGCAGGAGCAAAGTAATCCATGGCCATATCAGCTTCGGTGTCGGGACCTGGAAAGCCGGCCTGTGCAAATCCTTGCCTCCATCCTCGCTCGTAGGCGAAGGAAACAGCTGGATTGGTGAACAAATCTCTCTTTGTGTGTCGGAAGTGTCGTGTGTGATGGTTTACCAAACGGACCGTGAGCCATACAGGATCCACATATCAAAGTTTCTCATTTCCTAAACTGAATACGATTTCTTACCATTGGGATGTATTCTCCATCAGTCATAGCGGCCAAAGGTTGTCTCAATGGAACCGGAATGTAGGGAGCAGTCTGTCGAATCAGATCGTTCAGAGGAGATTTCGATGTCGAGGAGGCTGTCTCTGTTTTTCCCTCGGTGACGGGTTCGAGCAAATCAATAAACGTATCTGAGCTACCCTGGAACTTGTTGCTTGGCGATCTGACATTGTACTGCACACTTCTTCGAGAATCGCCGCCGAACATAACTCCAGAAGAAGAGATCTGAATGTCTTCTTTGGTGATTGGGTCAGCCAACACTGGATCCGCTGACGATGTTCTGCCAATTAACTTGAAAAGCTTTTCTTTTTCAAGCGCAAGATCTTTGCTCCTTTGCCCTTGCAATTCTTGCGTAAGTCTGCTGGTCGACGATTTACTTGGCGATGTCATAAATGCTTCTGTCGACGCCGCCGCAAACAGAAAGAAGCCGACGTTCCATGGCATTGAGGGAAACTTCATCTTGGTCTTGTGCTTCTTTAAGAGAATGGTCTAGATTCAGAGACGGAATGATAGGAGTTGCAAGAATAACAATAGTGTGCACAAACATGATGCGACGGTTACACAGTCAAACAGAAAGTGGGCTTCTCATCCAAGACTGACTCATCGTTCGCTTTCATTCTGACCCTTTTTTGCAGCATGATTCCCCAAATTATAGGACTACATCAGGCCATTAGGAACTGGAGCCCACTTGGCGTTGTTAAGTAGTCTTGTCGCTTCGACACATGCGACATGTCGCTGCAACAATCTCGACACCCCAAAATAGGACTACAGTATCATACAGGAACTGGAACAGTTGTTGCACCAGAGCCCATGATGTGTAAATAGCACAAGGATGCAGACCACAACCATGGGCGAAACCGCAAACTATCAAAGAATTGATTGACATTGTTACAATAGAGTTAGATATATTCCCAGGAAGGTATCTTTGTTGAGGGCATCCAATGCCCGCAATGCAGGACAAAGCGCAATCTGTACTACTAGGAAAGTCCCTACTATACACATGCAGTACAACAAGATGGGATTGGACAGATGACACCGGTCAGTTCGGGTCCATCTTGACCAGGACAGTCGACAATAAATGTTGTCAAATCTTCTTCTCGAAGCGCACATATTGCGTCGTCGACGCGATCAACAAATTCGTTCTCTTCCAATTGCAACCTCTCGAGGTTGGATAATAAACCAAGTTCAGTTGGAAGACCACCTTCCAGTCGATTATCATTCAGTCGTAATTCTTTTAATGACGTCATGCGACCGAAATCAGTTGGAATATCACCATCAAACAAGTTTCCAGTCAAAAACATAATCTCAAGGCCGGCAAGATCTCCTAGCTCAGAAGGAAGGGTGCCTCTCAGATTGTTGTTACTCAAATCAAGAATTCTAAGATCAGATAAGGTCCTGTAGGACGGATCGAGTAGTCCATCAATTTCAGTATCGACAATGGTCAGTTCTCGCAAGGATGTGAGCATATCACCAAAATCGGTAGGCAGGCGACCTCCCACCGGCACGCGACGAATGGACAAGCTCTCCAATCTCTCAAGCTCACTCAATTCCGTGGGAATATTTCCAGTGAATTCGTTGGGACCGAGAACAAGAGTGGTGAGTCTGACGAGATCGCCAATCATCGTTGAAATGGTGCCGGAAAACCTGTTTCCGCGGATATCTAACACTTTCAGGCCAGTCAATTCATAGAATTCTGAAGGAATGCTTCCTTCAATGTTGTTTCCACCAATCTCAAACATCGCCAAGTTTTTTGCCTCTCCAATTCTTTTTGTGAGAAGTCCACTAAGTTCGTTATTTTCAACATTCAGCTGGACGAGACTTTCAGCATCACCAATAGTGGGCGGAATAGGCCCAGTGAACTTGTTGAAGCTTAGATCAACCATTTGCAGGGTTGGGATAGTGAAAAAGGATTCCGGAATGAAACCTTCAAAGTCATTTCTGGTAACAAAGAAATCTCTCAAGTTTTGCAGGATTCCGATTTCTGGTGGCAACTGATATTGTAAGTAGAAGAACACAGTCAAAGGTTAGAGATCTTTCGCATTATGAAAGCAGGATACTGTTACTGAAAGCGTTAACTTACAGTTCCTTTCATCATATTTTGTTCCATGCTGAAGCCAATTACTGTATCACCTTGGCATTCAATGCCAAACCATCTGCATGAATTCCAGCCAGAAATCCAGTCTTGCTGCTGTGTCCATTGCGGTCCATCGGTACTGGCAAACAGAGTTGCTAACGCAAATCTCTGTTCCCTTTCTTCAGAAGAAAACTCAAAGTCATTGCCAGATGACAACCAAACCAAGGCTTGATTTTGCGGTGCGCAGTCTGAAATGTCTGTCACTACCCAATCGCCATTGTACAGGGATGAAATGAAAGAGAAAAGGTGGTAATCGTATCTCGCAGCAACATCCTCCGGGATGATCTGGATCTCCCCAAAGCACGCGCATTGATCGATTGGATTTGGTACTTCTCCCAAGGCATCGCACGAACCCACGATGGGATCGAACATGGTAACAGCTGCTACAGTGGGAGCAGGTGTAGGCCCTGGATCTGCTGTGGGGGAATTTAGGACCGCCCGATCTCCACTGTCTTCTTCTTCCTCAGTCAGCCAGTAGCCAGCGTACGCGGCACCCCCTAGGGCACCCAATATGAAGAAACAACAAAGCCAGAACCAACATTGACTCTTTCGAGGCTTTCTTTCAGCTACAAACTTCGCTCCACTGGGGTCTTCACGAGCCTGAAGTAACTCGCCACTTTCTCCAAGCTCCACGTCCTCCGTTTCTTCGTCTTGGCCTTCTCCGTCTGTGTCGGCGTCTGATTCTTCACCATATTCTTCGTGTCTTTCTTGGTCTTGGCCATCCTCACCGACTTCATGTGCATCTTCCAGATTGATGGGATTCTCTGGAGTTCCAGCCTCTGCAGCATCCCCTTGTTCTCCCTGTTCACCTTCTTCTACGACTCGTCCATCGTCATCGACAATTTCATCTTCAACATATTCCTCTTCCATGTAGTCATCGTCGTCGTCATCCACAATCTCGTCTTCAATGTATTCTTCTTCGACCATTTCTTCGTGGTCTCCGGCAGATGATGCCGATGAATCGCTACTTCGTTTCATGGTATTGCTTTGATATATTGCTAGTCTATAAAGCTGCCGTTGCCAACTCGTTGTCGTCGTATTGCTTGAATGAATGACAGTTTGGGGATTTGTCTTGTTGAGGTTGTTTCATCACACTATGTTTCGAAGCTTGTGTCTTGTAAGGTCTTTCATAAAAAGTAGGTCATTTAGAGGAGCGATGTTTTTACTTAAGACTTTATCTTCACACTCAGGCAAGGTTCCTGTTTACAAGACAGAAATCTTTTGCCAAGTCTCAACTTCCGTGTAAATTATTTTTTGAACCCGCATCCAACGGCTACTACTAAATAGCGCCCACGACATACCACAGAATCTGTACTGAAGAAAAAACTAGTACGTGATATTTCTGTAGGTTGGTATAGATACTTCCGAGTTTGGCATTCGGATAGTTGATTAACAGGACTGGTTGCACCTTGTTTATTAAGAGCTTGTTGGACGACAAGGTACAAGGTACAAGGTACAAGGTCCAAGTTATTCAAATCACCTCATCGGCCGAAATGCTGTTCAAGGAAAAGTTGTTCTAGATTTTTCTGCTCAATAACTGTGTGGGTAGGTCGATGATTGCATCATGAATCTTGGGATAATGATTGTCGAGTCTGACGCAAGACGAAAGTTAAAACTGAATACTCGCAATCAAATAGAAAGTTACATTAGAGCGCACTATTACTCATAGAGGAACATAGATTACTCGCAATCGGTACAACAACTCGGTATAGGGCAAATAATACCGGATACGTCGTCAACACCGCTACGTTCTGCACAGTCCACGACAAAGAGATTGAGCTTTTCATCCCGAAGGTTGCACACTTCATCAGGTGCCCGCCCACCCATGTCGTTCCCTTCCAGTGCTAGGGACCGGAGATTCGCCAATTTTCCAAGCTCTGTTGGAACGTCCCCAGTAATGTCATTCTGATCCAGCAATAGTTCTTCGAGGGCAGCCATGTTCCCGAATGATGCTGGTATTGTGCCAGAGAATTCATTATCGTACAAATAGAGACTTCTAAGGTTGACAAGACTTCCAAGTTCCGGGGGCAAGTCGCCTCTGAAAAAGTTTTGGCTAAAGTCAATGGCCTCCAAGCTTGTGAGTGCGCCAAAAGTTTCAGGAATGTTTCCATTGATACTTGTTTCGGAGATAACGATCTTCACAAGGTTTCGAAAGGAAAGGCCATAGGAGGCTGGCACTCTTCCGGTGAGCTGGGGAACTTTGCGGATCACCAGCTCTTCCAAGTTCGTTAGAAGTCTCATCTCTGTGGGGAGTTCGCCACTAAAGCCATTATTTCCAACGTCGATTTTCACAAGCGACGTGGCCTGACCGATAGCAGGAGGAATCTCACCAGAAAACATATTGGTGTGCAACGTCAGCTCTTCAAGGGGCAGATCAAAGAGCACTGCAGGTACGTTTCCGTTTAATGAATTGGACGACAAATCTAATCTCGCGAGTGATTTGGCGTTTGCGATACTTGGGTAGATGCTTCCACTGAGCCTGTTCGACCCCATGTGCAGAGTTTCAAGCGCTATATCTTTATCAAACGAAGGGATGTCTCCAAAGATATCATTATCATAAAGATCAAGGGATTTCAAAGTCTTGCTAGTGAACAGACTGTCAGGGAGTGTGCCAGTCAAATCGTTTCTTCGAAGAGAGATGAATTCCACAAAATCGTACATAGCAATGGCATCCGACAACTAAGGGTCACAAGATGAAGAAGAGTTAGATAAGCTCAAGCAAATGTCTGCAACTTCATTCAATCATTGTCGATACACACCTGACCCTCCACGTTGTTATCTTCCAGATCAAGTCCAATCAGACTTCCTTCTTCATCACAAAATGTAGAAACCCATTTGCAAACATTGTCATCAGAAAGCCAGCCGTTATTATTTATCCAGCCCTCTCCGCCTTGGGCAATGAAGAAGTATGCCGAGACGTAACGATCCCTTCTTAGTGTATCGGAGATTTCTCCACCAAGGTTCAAACCTGTTGACATCCACACAAGGGCTTGGTTTCTAGCGGAACACGACGTGGCCGTCTCGTTCCAGCCGCCGAACATACTTGAAACCCATGGGATGAGAGTTTCGTATCGAGCCAAGACATCAGGGGCAATGGTGGCAATGGTAGGTCCACAATCGCACTGATCAATGACGTGCGGCTGTGTCAAACCGAAAAAGTCGCAGTTTCCCTGAACCGGATCTAGTGGAGTCGTCTCGGCAACGTCGATGACACCAATGTTTGTGGGAGCAAGGGGCAATTTTGCAGGCGTAGGTGCATCGGTGGGGGGTGCTGGCCCCGCATCGTCCTCTCCAACATCGAATACCAAGTAGGCAAGCAAGAGGGCAGCGACCAGAAGAACAAGAAAGATCAATATTGGGATGACTTTGCTCATGTAACTGCGTTCGTTCTTGGGAGTCTTGTAGATAAGGTCTCGCTGTGCTTGGAGGTCGGCTTTGGGCTTTTCTTCTTCGTCACCAAGCGGTAACTCGCGAGTCCCCTCTCCTTGATCCTCGACAACTTCGTCGTCAGCCATGTCTTCCATAATTTCATTTCCATTTTCGTCAACATAGACATCTTCGTCTTCTAGGACCTCATCGCCATCACGGACGATTTCATTGCCATCGTCATCACGGACGATTTCATTGCCATCGTCATCGACCTCGATGACTTCGTCCTCATCCTCGACTACATTTCCGTCTTCATCAACTTCCACTTCGTTACCTTGCTCGCCTTCTTCCTTTCCAGGGACCCAGTTGTCCTCTTCGTCTACAGGAGGGGAGTCTGGAAACTCGCGAGGGGCTTCTTCCTCTACCACCTCTTCCTCAGGTGTAGCTTCTGCAGGTGTGCCCTCCTCTCCAACTTCTTCCCCTCGTTGTCTTCTCCAGTCAGACACTGCCTGCTTGTCATCTGGTTCAGCAGCAGGGGCGGGGGAACCTGCTGAAGCAAATAAGGCAGCTGCATCTTCTTCCTCATTTTCATCAGCACTAGCACTAGCAGCAGGGGCGGGGGCGGGCGAGCCTGCTGAAGCAAATAAGGCCGCTGCGTCTTCTTCCTCATTTTCATCTGCACTAGTACTAGCAGCAGGGGCCGGGGCAGGGGAACCTGCAGAAGCAAATAAGGCAGCTGCGTCTTCGTCGTCGTCTGAACTAGCAGCAGGGGCTGGAGCGGGAGATGAAGCACCGGCTGCTGCAAATAGGGCAGCTGGATCTTCTTCTTCCTCGTCATCATTGGAACTGGCGGCAGGAGCAGGAGCACCGGCTGCTGCAAACAAAGCCGCCGCGTCTTCGTCATCCGATTCCGCTTTTGATTCGTCTTCTTTTTTATCTGCAGCCTTGAAGAGAAAGCCTCCTCCTTTTGGTTTTTCTGCCGCGTCCGGTGCTGGTACATCCGACCCTTCCATTTCTACATTTGCTGCTTCATTCGAAGCTGGCGATGTAGTGGGGATGCCACCTTCACCTTTCTCCGTGACTTCTTCTGGACCTTTCTGCCCAATCTCCTGGTACTTCTTTTGCCACTCCATTTCTGGTTCGTGTTATACTGTATTCAAATGACCTCGATTCTTTCTATTGAGGTATTGTTTCTGTTGTTGTTGATGTTGGTGGTGGTGGCTTTTGGTTTGACGGAAACTATTATTCAGTGAGTATGCCAGCAGAGATAGCTTTCTCAATCCGGAAGTGATTGATGAACGAGAACAACGTGCAAAAGTTACGCGTTAGCTTTTCAACGTATAGAAAATTCGTGTCATGAAGGAATAATTTTTTCGCAAGATCTATTTATATGACGATCTTGTAAAGCTTGCTTGCAACCATTAAGTGTTCCAACCGAGTCACTTGGTACTTACAGAACACGATATGCAAGTCACATAAGATGGGCCGGTGGACATGTTTTGTTCTAATTTCGGCTGGCTTACTGGTAATGCGCACCTCAAAGGGAGTCGAGTTTGTCCTGCCAGATATTTGAGGGCTCGACCAGAATCTTGGTGGCAGTCCCCTAATTACATCTGGACGCCCCCTTGTTGGCATGTGGCGACTGGCTCGCGTGCATTGGTATGCAGGCTGCAGGCGGTGTCCCTTGGCAGGAACAAGACTTTCAAATACTACGTCGTTGGATAGAGAATACTCCTTCAATCATTTTTTATAAGGTCGTCAATGGACGGCCTCTCTCACCCATCTTCATCATCGCTGCATTCAATACCACCACATCTTGAGACGAACGGTGATCAACGATTTGTCCAACCATGGATTTGTATGCCAACCCTCCATTGAGCGTGGTGGAATTTTCTGTGGAAACTCAGCAATTGCAGATCGATGCTCCACTTTCGCCGATTGGATCTCCACCCAATACACCAAGTCGAAGCAAATCATCAAATTTCGAAGCAGGTGAAACTTCCGAAGTGAATAAATCTTTCAACACAATTGATTCGTCCTTCAACGGTTCGTCAACATACTTTCGTTTCGCGGATATGTCAAGGGAGCAAGAAGACGTTCCGATGGACGAACAGTTGCATTATGATACAGATCAAGCAACACTGCAAGATGATATCGATGATGACTTGGATGGACCGGATGATGAAATGTTAGGCCGTCTAGACAATGCAGCTAGAAATCACTCCAGATCCCAAACGCCGGTGCCATCCCTTGCCAGAAGAACGACTCTCCAAGAATCCACATCACCTGGATCCGTTCCTCCTTTTCACAAATCACCTATCGTGTCGTCGTCGAACATTCAGATGCCGAATTCTGCGGGGGAACCGACTTTGCGGAAACGAAACTCGGTTCGAGATAGGATACAACAGTACGAACAGCCAACTCCGACTTCCGATAAGGCAGCGACGTCACCACAAACCGGCATGAAGACTCCAGATAAAGAATTACTTTCACCACCAAAGTTGCTATTGAAAAGGACAGGATGGGAAAGCAATGGAAGCCCAGCAACTGTTAAGAAAAGCCATGCTGTCTTGTCTCCACTATCCACAAGGTCCTCGGAGAATACCTCCAATCCATCCCCTGGACACTTTCATAGTAGAACTGGAAGTGATATACCAGAGGATGAACGTCGGGACATGATGAAGGCGGCAGCAGCAGCGGCACGATTGGACAAGCAACTATCCATGGGAAAGCCTCACGAGAAACAGTCGTTGCCCACTTCCTTGGCCGCAAGCAACCACAAAATGCGCCGATCTTCAGGTACCAAAGTCACTGGCCGGACCAGCTCTACAAACACCAACACCTCTACCACCAACACAACAACTAGAGATAAACATCCGATGACAACTCCTAAGGATGAAGTCGATCCTAAAGTCGTGTCAGGTCTAAGACTGGATGAAACCAGTCCGCGACGACCAGCTCCTCGCAGATTACAGTACGACGGTGATGCTGTAGTATATGATGATACTCCAGAAGAATACCAGAAAAGCCGCCGCGTCAAGGCAGAAATTCTGATAACACCGGATGAAGCAGAACAGGGAAGGGATGAATCCAATGCTGTATCAAAAAACGGGAGTAAACAATTGGGAACCAAAACGCGGGCTGGAGACCCTCGGCTTAGTTCTATCAATGTTCTTTCGCCTTCAAGTGGTCCAGCCATTGAAGTAGAATTGGATCTGTCGGATTCAAGTCTTGGCATCCCGAGTCTAGACTCTCCATCATTGACGGAATTGTGGGATTTTAAGACACAAGAGCTAATCATGGTGCAGTCGTTTGACAGCTCTGTCGGAATTGCGAAGGGTGACATCACTTTATCGGTTTTGAACGAGTTGAATGATATGTCACCAGCAGCGTCCTGTCCGAGTCGTGTGCGTGCTGCCATATGGAGATGTCGGAGGGCGAGAATGGGCACTGGGGCTTTCCCAAGTTCGATGGGGACCGAGCAAGTGCAGCCTGTCAACGAAGATGTCAGATCGATGCATGATGCCAGCCTCAATTTTTTGCTCGCTGATGATCTAGGTCCAGCAATAGAAATATACAAGGATATCGTATCGGCATACCAACTGTACCTGGAAAGGAAATCGGATGATGAGCTCAAAATTGAAAAGTCAATTGGCGCAGCCCAGCACAACCTTGGAATTTTGAATCTGTTGAATGGGGACTACAAGAAAGCCTTATCTTGCTTCACTGATGCAGCTAGGTCACGAAGGGCTTCTCTTGTGAGGGGGCACCCTGATCGTACAGTAAGTGGATCGGTTCGAATATTTTTTTCCAGTCTTGAAAATGCTCATGGATTTTAATTTCGTCAACAGGCTTCCATGGTGAAAATGGCCACCTGCTACTTTGCTTTGAATCAACTGCAAAATTCTCACAAATTGTTCGAGGAAGCACTAGCAATTAGCGAGATATCGTGCACAACGTTGGAAGATCAGATGCAACTTGCTGAAATTTTGAACAATCTTGGCTACCTTGCATACACGCGAGGGCACCTACTTGAGGAATCAAAAGTTTTCTTTGACCAGTGTATGGATGTCCAAATCGAATCGCTGAGCGAAAGTTTATATGAAAGCTCTCAAGTCATGAATCAGTCGTTATCGTTGAATTTATCGATCGTGAGAGCAAACCTTGGTTTCGTTCAAATGGTATCCAAGTCTGTGTCAAGTGCAATCAAGTCGTTAGAGAACGCCTTGATGGTGAGTTCGATCGCACACGCTACCTTCGTTCTTGATTTGTCTCAATCTCTGTCCCAAAACTTGACCCTACAGGAACAACAAGTGCTGCTGAAAGGTGTCAACGATACGACGATTGCTACAATGGAGCACTTGGCTGTTGTGAATCTGTTTGGCAGCATGAACACAAGGGCATCAAATGTAAGTCCGTTCATTGCACCCTTAAATGCCCTCTGGGATCCTACTGACTTCTATTTGTGTTGATTGAAAACAGATGTTTGAGAGAATTCTGGATATGCTGGAAAAGGAGTACGGGAAGGAGCATAGACGGTATCGTATCGCAATCAATAGAATCAATACAGTGCGGAAGAAAGTTGGCGATGGAGCCGATTTCGAAGAAGTGGTTAAAGAATTGCAGAAAACAGCGTTTGAACCTAGGACAGGATCTTCTTCCAGAAAAGCCAAGCCACCAATGGATCCATCATCGAAATCAAGATCGCCGAAACCATGGGCTTTGGAACTCAAGAAGAAGCAGGCTCATTAGAACGATATGGCAATTATAGTTAAGGCCTATGGTCGATAACAAACTACTTTTTGAGGGAGAGTACTCTCCCCACTTATTGAGAGTCTGACCTTTTTTTATATGAACGGCGGCCAGGCAAGACCCATTCAGTCTGCCTGTGGATCGTCGGAGACCAATGAGAAATAAAATCCCTCATATCAACGACGATGACAATGGAGAAGGGCCGGCAGAGAGCAGTGTCATTAAAAAGTGCCCCTCGACTATCAACAGCGACAGAACGGCAACTATTATTGCAGAACATCTAGCTTCTCTTTGAAATCATCGAGTCATGGCTACTAATTCCCTGACTCCAGACCAGATTGAGTTTACAAACGCCTTCAACAACCAGCGCGGCACTCTCGCAGGTTTTGCGAAATGTGCCAACCAGGAGGAACTTCATCAGGTTAGAGACGGTCTATATCTTGGCTTAGCGAGCGACTTACGCCTTCCAGAATATGATACAGTCGCAGCTGATATCATCATGGACTCAAGGGTGGCAGACACTGCTGGATCTGTCTCCGGCTATGCCCGTATGATCGAAACAGCTCGGGAGTCTTCTGGATGGAACGACCTTATGACAGCAGTTAAGAGGAAGGCCAGTGCTGTCGATAGTGACATCGAAGGTCTTTGGATGAGACTGGAAACTGGAAGGTTGGAGTGGTTGAATGCCGTAAACGGAGCGCATTCGGTCAAGGTATTGTTGAAAGAGGGTCTTGAAAAAGATGGAGCAAGCAACAGTGTGGGAGATGTAAGCGACGCCAAAATGATCTGGATTTATTGCCTCGCTTTGAACATACCGCGGATGAAAGATTTCGTTTCAAAATGGAGTGAAGTTGTTCAACTACAGGATTTAACAAGACCATTGGTTGGATACAAACCTCAACTATGGGATGCTCGACATGATGCCTGGCGAGCAGTGGATATAGGGGCCCAAGTTGCAGCAGAAAAGGGAGGATCATCGATTGAAGAAGCCTGGAATGCCTGAAGTCCAGTCGGCCTAACCACGTCCTGCCTGTCACACAAATTCAAAGGATTGGCTCTTTCTTCCACTGCTATCTGAATAGCTACAAGGACAATACTCAATGCCGACGTTTTTGTTTTGGATTTGCCTGAGAAAGCTGCAAGTATCAACTAGTAGGTCTTCTCAGTGAGGAATCGGGAAATGCGTGGGCCTCATGTGCCTGCCCGATATTGGTATTGATATAGTTGTTGACAACAGTATTTTCCGTCGTCGTAAGGCTCACCGTCTAGCTCGATTATGTAAAATATGATTTATACGTATCTATTGAGAAAACATCTATTGCGTTCTAGCCGTGCTTTTTATCCACCTGCATATCAACATTTTCAGGATCCATTCAAATTCCGTTTCCTCCTGCATCGTCGAACTTTTTTCTCCATTGCGCCTTTTCTTGTTGCAACCGTGCCAAGACGTTATGCGGATTTTTGGCCTCTACATCTTCATTCCAATCTTCAATCCGGCGATAGCCCGTCTTCCTCTCGTCGGCAGCCGTCGTGTTGAGGTTTTCACCCATGTCTTCATTCTGCGAACTATCATCGTCTGATTGGTCATTTCGCTCGCACAAAGATGAAGCCACCTTCCTCGTTTCGATTGAACGAAAATGTCGGACTTGTTGCTTTGATGAAATTTTTGGCAAGAGTTTATCTCTTATTACCGAATTCGTGTCAACGCTGATGAAGCATTGGACTTTTTGCAAGACTGCAAAAGCAACATAAAAAACAAAGCAGGACTTGTGAGGAGATAGTCTCATGTCAGCGCTTTTTATGAAACTAATAAGAGCATGCTCATGAGCAATTAGAGTGAGACGAATTCCTCCACAGTCTCGAGATTTGATCAAGCCAGTCCAGCCAGTCGATTTTTAATGATTCAACGGAACGGACGGTATACGGCAAGACGAAAAAGAGGAGCAGAACTGAAAGAGAGAACAACACAATACAGTATCTTAATATGTGGTGTGCACTTTTGGTCATCAGCTCTGGTGGCATGCAACAGCAGCATTGATCACTAGAGAGAAAGCGTGAACTGAAACTGGATTTATCCAAGGGTTGTTGTTCTATATGAGCCCAAGAGAACTGTCGAAGAATTAGTCGGCATTCTGCGTCATTCTGGGCTATCGAAATATGCGCTTTTCCAACACCACTGGCCCTTGTTATTTCTTGTACATCTCAACATTTCCAAGGACTGATACAAACTCCAGTCGGGCTGTGCATTTTTGAAACCAACAAACGACGTTCTTGAATGGCTTCAAGTACTCTTCGTCAAGTGCAAGCTTGAAGGGATACAATAATGCGCACACCAAGACAATATCTGCCATTGTAATTTGATCTTCAGCCACCAGGAACTTTTGAGAAGATAGCTGCTTGTCCAGGATCTCCAATGCGGCACGCAAATCGTTCTCAGCTTTGCTTTGGCTACAGTACGAAAAGAATATGCATAAAATGAGGCAAGAAACAGTAGAAATAGGACTGGACAAGGGTTGAACTTACGCTAGTTCATTTTTTGGTATGTATCCAGCCACGGGGTAAAATATGATACAGCACGTCAGTTCTACATCTTGCTGACACCAATCCAACCAATAATTCACCTTTGCGACTTCATGAAAATCTCTCCCCATTAAACCACCATCCTGGCGAAGGCTTCCGATATAGCGTGCTATGGCATGAGAGGAAAAAATGACTTCGCCAGTCTTGACATTCTCCAGAAAGGGAGCTTTTCCAGTTGGAGATTTCAACCTCACTGCCTCTTCAATGTTGTCAGTCACCACATCAACGCCGATGTTGTTGTATTGTGCAGCAATCAGCGGAGAAAAAGCACGGAAGGATCCTTGGGGAGTGTACAATTTATATGAAGGCCTTTCCATTGTTTGTGGAAAAACAAAGTAACGTTGGAGATGTAATCGTCACAAGTAACAACAACAATCATTGCGTCCATCCCCCACCATGATGGTCGTTCGCTTTTGAGACGGACGACTCATTCTGGTAATGTCCGTTTAGTCAAGCACTTTTCTGTTCATCGGATGACGTCACGAGGGTAGGGACTGAACTTGAATTATGTTTCATCTAGTACTCTGAATCAACCAGCTGAGTGGACAAGGCTATGCAGCAGGTATCAAAATGGAGTTGAGTTAGTCTTAATATTGCGAGTACTTCATCCTTTTGCATCGCATACGTAAGAATGTATAGACTGGTAGAAGGCATGATTGAAAGAGCAAGCCTCCCAACTCACGGATCTAGGATACTCGAATGTTGTACTTTTTCATAGCCATTGCCCTGAATTGTTGGACCTGCTGATTATCATACTCCTCCTGTGCAAAGCTACTGTTTGTGTCTGATAGCTGATCGTTGTTGTGTTCCGTATAAGCTGCATGCTTCTCGACCAAGCCTGCGAGGTCATTGCCGGTGTACGACAAATCTACAGGTAACGGAGGTGCAGTATACTGCATGCCCAACTTCTTCTGAACCTCATGACAGTATGTGACGAAGTTTGATTTGCTATCCAAAATTTGACCAGTGTTTTGCCTGTGAAAGGGCGTACAAGTGAGCTGATTGGGACTCTTGTGCTTCCGTCATGTTGATATTTCCAATGTCCACCGACTTACCAAGAATCCCGATGCGTCACCGTTATGATAACTGACATATAACCATGTTCAGAAAATACTCGGTCGACCCTGAAACCATCAAGAGCACGCCATTCTCGCGGTCGAACCTAAGAGTTGTTTGGCGATATGAGAACGAGACTCAGCACTATGCCCCTTTTCACCATTGATTGCGTACCTTCAAGTACTCCTCCACTGCTCGCTTAAAAATCTCAATTTTCTCATAGTTTGTGGAAATAGGAAAACTAAGTTTGATATTGAACCGGGCATTCGGACTTCTGGCCCAATTGATGATTCGGCTGGAGCTCAGTGAACCATTCGAAAAGCTTGCCACCTCGAGCGTTGGGATCCATGTTGCTGTCGTTTGTGATAACGTGACATCGTTGACGATCCAGCCGATTGACCCATCTGGTGAAGTCCCTTGCTCCACATCACTGATGTGGATGACGTCACCAATCCCATAAGGCCGACGGGCAAGTACGAAAATGAGCCCTTCAAAGTACTTCGAACTGGCACTTCCAATCATGAAAGCAAATGCTACGATAACACTGCTGAGAGACAAAAAAAGTGAAAGGGGATCACTATCAAAATCAATATCGGGAGTCAGAACGATGTTGAGACAGAACGATGTTGAGATAAAAATTGGCCCAGATGCAAGTGAGATACTTACACTCCAATTTGCGACAAAACGATCGTGATTACGATTCCATAAAATACAACGTTGACAATGCTCTCAAATTTTCGGTCAATCTGCGAGGAATTGCCGATTGATGCTTGCAACAAACGGAACTCTTTATAAATAGAGTCAACGCTCTTCATGAAGTCAATCAGTGCCAAATTTCCTTCGCGATCTGGGCGAAATACTCTTATGACGTCTTTCGCTTTTTCAACATCAATTGACCCATCATTTTTCAAAGCAATAAGAACGAGTGTTTCAAACTGAAGATGAGCTTGTAATGGAGTAGCGGAAAGCAAGCGGTTGTAGACTACTTGCGCCGACCTGATGGCGGCTTCTCTCGTGTTCGCTAAACCAAAGGAGTAGGAAAAGGGGTAGTCATTGTTGATGACTGTTAGTGCATTGCGGAATCGCAGAACCTCAGAAATTGGGATTTGGCCTTTCTGCGAACCAGCAGACGTTGATGTGAGTTCCAATACATGAGAGCTGGTGGTGTTTGATAATAATGAGAAAAGCCAAGCTCTACGTACCGAACCCGATTCTATCCGATCGGGCTCCTCCCATTGTCCTAGCAGCTGATTAAGCTTCGCCTTTTCCAAGTCATCTAAACGACCTGTCAGGGGGTCGGTTTTGTTCATATCGATAGTCTTTTCTTGAGTTCCAGCGCTTCGTAGAGTTGAATCCACGCTATTATCGTCACCTTCTGATTCTACTTGGCGCAGCATCGCGATATGTGCATCAATGTTCCTGCATCAAATGCCAAAGTCAGATAACACGGCTGGTGAGCCTCAAGGGCCATTCTGATCACTTACTCCGGTAATATCGACTTCGTTTTCACTTTCTTTGCAACATGCGCAACTTGGCTAACAACTAGTATCTTGCCTAAGACCTTCGCAAGATTTTCGCCGTAGTGCTCTGGACAATACATCATGAAGTATCTTAGCTTCTCGACCAACTTTGGTTTCATGCGCCATGTCAATCCTACTTACCGAATGTTTGTCTTCCCAAGTATAGGCCTAATACGAATCTTTTCAGGGCAGTAGCCAAGGCAACACAGAATGCAATGTACAAGACTCGACTATTCCAAGGGCTGGAAACAACATTTCCGTCAGGGTTACTTTTGTTGAAAAGTCCAATCATACTCTGGGAGGAACCCCAGTGACTTGAGAATCCACGGTCGCCATGTAGCAGACAGAGGTCGTAAATGCTCCACATGAAAATGGAAAATGGCCACCCCCTTGACAATATAACCAGCAGTGTGAAATATTGGCCAATCAAACGTAGAAGAAACTGCGTTGAAATACCCAGGAAATCAACTACGAAGATTTGAGTGATCAACGCTAGACTCAGCGTAATGATTTGCCGCAAACAGAACAGCAAGTACCATGACACGGAAGCACCATTAGCTGTTTCTGTGAGAGGGTTGTCAAGGGCATAATAGAGAAGCGACGATACTGCCAACAGCAGAACCATCAGCGAACCAACAACCGTGACATACTTTCGTACTTGATATTTTCTGGAGCGATAAAACGACTTCCAGATGTGCTCACTCTCTTTCACGATGTTTTTGGCACCTCTCAACAAGATGGAACTTCCTCCGCCCCAATTCTTACCCGAATGAGGTTTTTTTGTTGCCGTTTGGGACGACTCAATGTTTGTGTTGCCGAAACCGTTCTCGATATCACCGCTCTCATCACCAACCTCGACCACACCATCAGTTTCTTCTTCCAAGGATGGAAGTCGTTTCCGACCGGGTTGTCGACTTGTGCTTCCGGTATCAATGGATGAACTTTGTTCAACTTCGATTGGATCCACAGTTGGGGTAGCGTCCAATGTCTGCATAGCGAGAGTCAGCCCCACAAGTCGATCACCAACGCTCTGCGTCCGCTTATGAGGCGGTGGCTGTTGTTGTACAAGAGGTTCTTCCTGGTCATCAGACTCTTCGTTTTCTGGAAGATCGTCCAGTTGGGGAGGAGGTATGTACCTTTCCTTCGAATTAGTCTCATCCGATGTCGAAAAGTCATGGGCCATCGCATCTGGCACCCCCGAGAGAATGGACGATGCCTCTGACTGAAGCCTGTGGTGACTTGGAGTTTGCTGCAGATGCTCTTCGAATGCTCGGAGAATATTGGTTTCGGC
This sequence comes from Cylindrotheca fusiformis, assembly GCA_019693525.1. Classification (NCBI taxonomy): domain Eukaryota; phylum Bacillariophyta; class Bacillariophyceae; order Bacillariales; family Bacillariaceae; genus Cylindrotheca; species Cylindrotheca fusiformis. The sequence goes on along the minus strand of JAAMXS010002746.1, from coordinate 11,428 downwards.
CTCGGTTTCGTACGGGCCAGACGAAAGAAGATCATCTATTCTTATTGCTCGTTCTGATGGCATTCTTTGAAGATCTTCCACTGTCAACAACCTATCAGAAGGCAGCCTTTGAAACTGTATCACTCCTGGATGATTTTGTTTCTGAACGCTTCTAGCGGCCTCCATGGCCTCTAATGACGGTAAATTGGGTTGTAACATCGCATCTTGCTCCAATTTCGACACGGCCAATCTGTCAAATGAAACGGCCCGGCCTCGACCAGGAAGTCCTTGTCCCCGTCTGATGTTCTTTAATGTTGTTTTTCTCGGCGAACGAAGGGAGTTTTCCAAAGAGTATGGGCTGTTGCTGAGTGGCACGGGCGATTCTTCCACAGACTGTCGCCTCGGCGGCGGCGGCTCGAACAAGGACGACAGGTTTCGGGCTGGAGGTTTTTGCTGGTCTACATTCCCAGCTCGCAATGTGTCGGCGTTCTGCTCCTCGTTCGTCTTGTCTGCACTCTTTGTCGGTTCGTCGCCATTCGACGCTCTCATAAGCGTCTCTTCGATCGTTTTGTCTGTACTCTTTGGCGGTTCGTCGACACCATTTGAAGCTCTCAGAAGTGTCAGAAAACTCTGGTTGCCTGATAGCCGATGCTCTGTCTTCTCCGTCTCTTCCATGATCAGACGGCCGCAAATGCTTTCGAAATGAGGCTGCTACTGATACTGGGCTTGTAGGTCAAGGTTCAGGCATCCAATGGTGCGGTATGTTGCAGATGAAGATGCAGTTGTAGTTTCAGATATGCAATGACCCCAACAGTCGAAAAGGATGACTTGGCCCCGCACGCATCATGATGGTCGAACTTGTTCGTTCCTTGGTGGTCAAAGTAGCATGCCAAATCGAGAACTTTCTCACATCACTCTCGGCAGGAAAATCCAGCAATGCGCGCGCACCTTCCAACGGCTCGGCAGTAGTAAACATACACACGTCGTGAAGAAGGTCATAACGGAATAACCTGTACGTTGTTTGGGCGTTAAATTCTTAAGGGGATCGGGAATCGTGACTGACCATCCGCAGGACCGGATGTAGTCGACTAAGTCGAAGAAATGAATGAATGATGAGGCAGTTTCGAACTCGCGGGCGGGAGCGTGTGGGAATGATGGCATGCGTTGCACAAGTCAACACGGCCCTAATAAGTAATGGGTATAAAGATGATTGAAGCGCAGGCCGAGCCATCACGTAACAAATCGTGCGAGGGGAAAAGGGATTTTGGGAGTAAAACTCGAAGATACCCAGAACCAACACAAGACCAAGCAAAAAGAGGACGAAACACAAAGCTCACAAATTTCTGTTCACACCGCATCATATCCACGACATGACTGATTTCAAAGGCAAACTTCGCAATGCAAGAAACCCAGACTCTGACTCTACTAGAGAACAACTCCATTGGCTGACCAAGGTTATGCAAGCCCAGCAACAGCAGATAAGGGACTTGCAGGAAGAGCTGGAGCTGATGAAATCACTTCTTTGTCGCCCCGAGAAAGTCGTGTCCAGTATAGTGAAGATCAAGAAAGAGCCCAGTGTTCCACCCTCTGGCATGGTCCAGCTGAAAATATTTGGTATCAAGGCCAACGGCAAACCCTGCAAACGTTGTCTCGTACAAGAAGGCTACTGCTATCAACATGAATGCCAAATGGAGCGACGAAGCGACCCCGCAGGTGAAAACAACTTACAAATCAAGTCTAGTTCTTGCAAACAGTATTCTGGAGCTACGAAAGCTGGTACTCATGGGCTCGCGCAGAGCCGATACCAGCGTATTTGATATTGCCCAGTATAGGCTGCTCTGGTTCAGTAAGCTGTGCCCAGTTGGTGAGGGAAGTAGGAATATAATGAAATCTAATAGAAATCCTATCATAGCATTGATATTGCAGTATCTTACAAGAGGAAATCATCGTGAACTTGCATCCAAATAGTGCAACGACCAATCTACAGCGAATGATGTCAGGAGTCCATCCCTAACTACTACAAGCTGTATTCGACCATCGATAGGCTTAGGATACTCGAATATTGTATTTCTTCATCGCCATCGTTCTAAACTGTTGAACCTGCTGGTTGCCAGACTCTTCCTCTGTAAAACTATTGTTGAGATCTGCTTGCTGGTCGTTGTTGTGTCGTGCCGGTGTCGGTGTTTGACTCTCGAGCATGCTTAAGACGTCATTCTTGCTGTACGACAAATTCACTGGCAAGGGAGGGGCAGTATATTCCATGTCTAGTTTCTTCTGAATCTCGTGGCAGTATGTGATGAAATTTGATTTGCTATCAGCAACTTGACCAATGTTTTGCCTGTTGAGAAGACGGTAGGGAAAAAAGGGTCAGGATTTTCTGGGGGATCAGTCTCACACAATTAACGTTTCGAATCTTCTTGTACGTACCACGAATCTCGATGCACGACCGATATCACAACTGCCATGTATCCCTTCTCAGAAAATACGCGTTCGACTCTAAAACCAACAAGAGCAAGCCATTCTCGCGGTCGAACCTAAGAAGGTTGTTCGATGTTGAATTAGACAGTCTGGTGGTGTTGATTGAAGCACCAGTCATCGTCTTACCTTCAAGTATTCCTCCACTGCTCGCTTAAATATCTCAATTTTCTCATAGTTCGTGGAAACAGGTAAACTAAGATTGATATTGAACCGAGCGTTGGGACTTCTGGCCCAGTTGATGATTTTGCTGGAGCTTAGTGAACCGTTGGAGAAGCTGGCCACCTCCAGCGTTGGCTTCCAGGTTGCTGTAGTCTGTGTTAACGTGACATTGTTGACGACCCAGCCTTGAGACCCATCCCTGGAGGTGTCTTGCTCCACGTTGCTGATGTGGATGATGTCACCAATCCCATAAGGCCGGCGAGCAAGTACAAATATGAGACCTTCAAAATACTTCGCACTGGCACTCCCAATCATGAAAGCAAATGCCACCAGGACACTACTGAAAGAGAGAAAGAGCGCTAGTGGATCTCTGCCAAAACAAAGCCAGGAGTGAGAGAAAGATATTCCAGTGCCAGTTGGTCGACATACATTCCAAACACTTACACTCCAATTTGCGACAGAACAATAGTTGCCGTGATGGCATAAAAGGCAACATTGATAATGCTCTCAAACTTTCTGTCAATTTGTGAAGAATTTTCGATGGACGCTTGCAGCATGCGGAACTCTTTGTATATGGCATCGATGCTCTTGATGAAGTCCATCACTTCCAGATTACCTTCACGATCGGGGCGGAATATTTTGATGGCTTGCTTTGCTTTTTCAGTATCTATTGACCCATCATGTTTCAATGCAATATGAACAATCGTCTCAAATTGAAGATGAACCTGTGATGGAGAAAGAGAAAGCAATCGGTTGTACAATTCTTGTGCAGACCGAATTGTAGCTTCCCGTGAGCACGCCAACCCAAACGAATAGGAGAAAGGGTAGTCGTTGTTGATGAATGATAGTGCATTTCGGAATCGCAAAACCTCAGAGATCGAAATTTGGGTCTTCTATGATCCCGTACAAAGAAATCCATGAGCTACCACAATGACACAAGGAAAGGAGAATCTTGGAGTTTTCTCCACTTACCTCCCCCGCAGTATGCCGATCAGGTTCCTCCCATTGTCCTAACAACTGATTCAACTTCGCCTTTTCCAAGTCATCGAGCCGACCTGTCAAAGGGTCAGTTTTGTTCATATCCAGCGCCTTGTCTTGAGTTCCACCGCTTCGTTTTGATGAGTCGACGCTCTTTCCATCATCCTCAGAGTCTACTTGGCGCAACATCGCAACATGTTCATTAAAATTACTGAATCAAGCGAACAAGTGTCAGATACGCAGGCACACAGCAAGCTGATGGGAGATTGAAGTGCAACTCACTCTGGCAATTTGGACTTCTTCTTCAGTTTCTTTGCCACATGTGCAAGTTGGCTGACGACTAGCATTTTGTTCAAGACCCTCGCAAGTTTTACACCATAGTGTTCTGGAGAAGAAAGCAATCCCGCATGTAAGGTTCTCGACCAAGTCCACTTGCATTTTCTGTGTTGGACCTACGTACCGAAAGTTTGTCGTCCAAGATAGAGGCCTAAGACAAATCTCTTCAGGGCAGTTGCTAGAGAAACACACAATGCAATGTATAGGACGCGACTGTTCCAAGAGCTGGACACAACATTTCCATCTGGATTGCTCTCATTGAACAATCCAATCAGATCCTGAGCATGTCCCCAGTGACTTGAAAACGCACGCTCGCCATACAGCAAACAGAAGTCATAGATGCTCCACATGAAAAAAGTGAATGGCCATCCTCTTGACATGATGACCAAGAGTGTGAAATGTTCGCCAATGAACCGCAGAAGTAACTTCGTGGAGACGCACAAGAAATCGATGACAAAAATCTGAGTGACCAACGCTAGCGTCAGCGTGATGATCTGTCGCACACAGAACAGCAAGTACCAGGAAACAGAAGCCCGTCCTCCTGTATCCGAGAGGGGGTTGTCCACGGCATAAAACAGGAGTGCCGCTACTGCAAGCAGAAGAACGAGGAGCAAGCCCACGTTCTTGACATACTTGCGTATGTAGTACTTTCGTGATTGAAAAAAAGACTTCCAGACTTGCTCACTATCTTCGACGATATCCTTGGCGCCTCTGAAAACTCTTGAACTTTTCTTGCTGTTGAGTCGGAACTTTCTCCATGAGCTTGTTGGACCGTTGCTGCCCTTCTCCTGGCCTGCCGCAATGCATCCATTTCCGTTCTCGATATCGCCGTCCCCATCGCTGACTTCAACGCTTTCCTCAAGAACTCCTTCCAGTGAGGCAATGCTACTCCTTCTGCGTGCTTGACTTGTGCTTCCACCATCCACCAGAGGTTTCTTCCCCGCTCCTTCGCTGTCTTCGAACCTTGGGGGCATATCCAAATCCTGCATTGCAAGAGTGAAGCCGACAAGCTGATCTGCAACACTTTTCTGGCGACGAGGAGGATCCGGACGTTTGACGAGGGGCACTACTTGATCGTCATCGAGTTCCTCACGTTCCGGCAGTTCCTCTAGTAGTCGTCGACTCGACCCAGTCGTTTCCATCAGCCTCGGTCTCGACTCGTCTGGTACCGACGTCGAAAAGTCATGAGCCATCGTATCGGGCACTCCCGAAAAAATAGAAGATGACTCCGATGTTAGCCTGTGATGGTTTGGGGATTCTTGCAGATGCTGCTCAAATGCTCGGAGAATGTTGGTTTCGGCCTCCGTTTCGTATCGACCTGACGACAACAAATCATCAATATTCAATCTACGTTCCAACTGCATCTTTTGGAGATCCTCAATTCCCAATGACCTGTCAGAAGAGAATCTTTGAAATGGGTCCGCCTCCCCAGAAGGAGTTTGGCTTGAGTTCCTTCTAGCAGCAGCGGCGGCGGCGACAGCTTCCATGGCTTCTACGGACGGCAAATTGGGTGGCATCATGGAATTGTTGTATTCTGATCGGGATAGTGCCTCCTTATCAAATGAAACAGAACGGCTTCGAGCAGAAATTCCTTGCGGCTTTCTACTGGTTCGTAGTGCTGTTTTTCTTGGCGGGGACCGACCTTCGGGGTTTTCCAGAACAGGGATTTCTTTCTCGGAAGAGTCTTGTCTTTGGGGAGGATCGAACGACGAGCGTGACATGTTTCCTGCCGAGCCTGCATTGTTGTCATTAATAGAAGCACGCTGATTCTCTTTCGCCATTCCTTCATTCTGTGGAAGATCGAATCCATCATCGGAAGCTCGCAGGTAGTTCAGAAACCTATCGTTGCCAGGTGACCGATCTTCGGCCGTCTCATTATTCTCCATAATGCGACACGTTCCACTCGTTTACTGGAAACTCTGCTACTTGGCTGACTTCTTGTTCCTGTTGTAAAAAATCTTACAACTGAGATGGTGTGCACGCCTTGAATCCAACCCGTTGACGCACAGTGGGAATCAAGAAATATCGTTGCCGTCGAAATGCAAAAAAATGTCATGTTCCCTTCGGCAGCAGCCCCACGACCGCATTTGTTCTCGTTCCTTGATTAGAACGGCTACTGCTACTATTCTGACACATTCGTCGAGGTCTCAGATACGTACATGGATCCAAACACAACAGAATGAGCGCGCCAAAAACCATGGTACTGTGTCTACCAGAGCGTACATGGATCGTAGGATGCACATACAACGTTGAAACGTTTTCGTACGACCTCTACGCAAGCAATACAAAGTTCTGGTGGTATGATTCCATAAACCGGTGGCGGAGAAAAACTCTTTCAAGCTTTCCTGTCGTTGGTAGTCTGCTTTTCATGTTGAATTTCATTGCCAACTGCATTGCGAACGATTGTATGGTTCTTCCCGGGAAGCGTTGCTTCTTAACAAGTAGTAGCTCAGCATTCTTCGGATTGTTTAACAAGAAGAGCATGGGCTGTTTTTTGACACAGACGAAGTCGAAAATATTGAAGCAACTAGCACGAGGAATCTGATCCATGGAAGATGAGTGAACTGATTGGGCCAAAGTGATTGCTATTATCATCTACCATCCATTCCAAGAAGTCCTGTAGCGGTCGGGCTCTATGAAAGATGAACGGTGTTTTACCTACCAGGAGGCAGAGCGGATGATGATATTTGTCCTGTTTCACTGATTCATCCTCTGGTATTGAGTGTTGCAACTTTTCTGTTGGAATATCCGATGGTGAACTCTGCGTGAAATAATGGCATGTGGACAAAGCCGAAAGTAATTCTAGTGCATTTACACCATCCAATCACGAGCATGGACGAACAACTCATCCAAAGGGGGGCAAACTGAATGTTCTCGATCTGGAATTTTCTTCTCTTGGAATAATTCAAAGTGGGACATACTTGCAAGCGATTAATTGTTTTGTTTCTGTCAGCAGTATGAATATCGACGTGATGATCATCCCATCCACTGTCAATTACTAATATCATATTTTGCCACTCCATTCCCAATTTGAGCAACTATAAAATACCATTGTAGTCCTCCCCTTCCCTGTAGTGTCCATATCATGAGTTCCTTCCTCAAACGCAACGCTGTGGTCACGCGTGCTTCAATCAAGTTGATCGTCTCAATGCATCTATTCGCGCGACGCGTTGCCAACGACAGAATGACCTAATAACCCCGCAAACAGACCAAAATACCCTTCAATGGCAACAATTTACGCCTTTCACTCTTACAAAGAAGGATAGGAACTGCAGAGCAACGCAATGTCGTCTTCTTTAAATATCATAATAGCCTTGGCAATTACAGTTGCGTTGTCAGTTGTGGCCTCCCATCTCCGGTTGGTATCGGGCTCCTTGGATATCCTGTCGCAGCTCGAAGACTCGCATGCATTCGCTCTTCCCAATGAACGGCGGATTACAAAACGAGACAGTCTCGGTGGCATCTCCTTAATGATGACGACCGCTGGAAAGGAGTTGCGACCGACGTTCTCAACGATTCATGATTTTGCAAGGGATGGTTCAAGACCGCACCGATTCGAAGCCGGCAAATCGCAGCAGGAGATTATTAGAACAACTGATATGGCGGAAAACTCCACCGACTCCGTTCCTTTTTTTCTCTCTCAGGGGGCATATTATGCCGCGGCATGGCTCTGCTCTATGGAAACATTCCAACATAATCGCAAATTTCATTTAGAAAGGACGTCTCCGAAATTCGATCCTGTCCTGGAGCACGGTACTTGGCTTGGGATACGGGGACAGTCAAACTATCGAACGGTTGATATGTTCGACTTCTTTGTGCATCATTTGTCAAGGTACAAAGGACCCACCGGTGCCTACAATGTCTCCCCAAGGTCGGAACGGAACTGGCACCGGTATCTGAAACGACTGAATGAAATGCAAGAGACATACGAGAGAATACCGTTCAACAATCCAAACAATGAGAGCAATGGGAAAGTCTTGGCTATCACACCTTTCCATGCTGCTACTGATACACATTCCAAAGAAGACGAGAAACAACTGTCTTTGAATGTGACGGTAAAAGCTCTCGCTCGAGTTTTTCCCAACATTATAGTCACAGTATGCGATCAAGCAAACTACAATTATATCATGAAGGAAAGTGGTCTCAACGAGTATATTTATGACGTGCTGCTTGTCAAGAATTTGACTATGGGTGAAATATCAAAATGCCGACACCTTCCAGCACTGTCCAGCATTCAATTGCGGGAAGAAACAAGGCGTGGGAGATATTCCGAATTTCAATGGGTCTACTTCACAGAGTCAGATCAGCCGCCGCACTTGCGCAACTTGGACGCACTGTTGCGGCAAACACTTCACAACAATAAAACCGTGGTAGTGCCACATCGCAGCTACCCTGTGGTCATTCCCGAGGATCTGAATGTTTCCGAAGCCTCACCAAAAGCACGACAATTCATTTCAGTTTCTGAACTAAAGGTGCTGCACGATGTCCCGGATATCCGGGAGAAGGGATGCTGCTACAATCCAGCTGGTCTGAACGATACACCATGGGCAGACGTGGAAATTGAAATTTTCCGGCAACACAACGCCCATGCCCAAGCTGCAGGTTTCTGCAACCCCTTCAAGCTGACGTGCTCCACATGCAAATTCATTGACCGTACAACCACGTCTTGTCCAACAGTATAACATCAGCGACAAAATCGTTGCTTGTACAGTAGCCCATTCCAGCATCATTTTCTTCAAGCATACATGCAAGAAGACTACGCAACGACTCTACACCTCAATATTTCAGGTTGCTGCTACTAGCTTTACTCTACTTCAGTAAATTACCACCCCATAAAAACGAAGGTGGTGCTCAACAGCTGGAAAACCATCAATTTCTCCATGGGGCTCAAACTCTATTACGTAATCCTGATTCTCACTCGGATCCCAATATATGGATCCTGCTTCGTCTTCAAGTATCGCCATGGAATTAAAGAATCGGAAGTTCGCAACCTTACCATTCACAGTTGTCGTCACGTGCTCGGGAAAACGGGTCAACCTGATGTCTGTCTCAGGGCACTTCTTACAATGATTCTCTGTCCAGATGGTCGGTACAATCCCAACGATTCCTTTGAATTTAGACGGATCGTATCCATAGTACGCCTTCTCTTTTTCATTCGGAAATGTCAGCTTTGTTTTTCCATCTTTTAACGGCCCGTACAACCAATCCTTGTAATCAGGCATCGTAACAGCTGGACATTCTTCTTGCCATTCCTCGCTCGTCTGGCGATCTTGTAGCTTCGATGTTTGTTGAACGATCCCTGGTATAGGTTCATTGCCCTCTTCCCAGGAGTACACCCCATTCGTCACAAAGAGGGGGATGCCAAGATCGTATGTTTCATTCCAACCCACCTGGGGACCCCCAATTTTGTCCGAGTTCGTACTGAGCCCCAAATATCGTGTCTGTGATGGCACAAGAGAAGTGCGGCATACACTCGGATCTTTCAAAATCGTTTCTAACAAGCCCTCAGTCTTCATCAAATTCTCAAACTGCTTCTTAAAATTCACGGTTTGCATAGGCAGCGGTGCTTCAAAGAATTGTTTGTAGTCCTTACTCTCCTCCGCCTCTAACTCCTCTAGCAGAGCCTCTGTGCCCTTTGTGGACTCAGCAATTTCCTCCAAACCCTCAATGAGAAGATCCATAAAAGGAAGAGACATCAAATGGCCTTGCAGCGCGTGCATTTTGCTGTTGATAGCGATCAGATATTGTTAGTGCCGATCGCCGCATTAAAAAAAAGACACTTTCAGAAGCCCAAAGACTTACTATCCCATGTGCCAGCTGGAGCGCTTGCCGACATGTGGGCAAATGCAGTCAGAACCTTCATTTTTCTTTCTTCCGTTGCAACTCCACTTCAGGTCCTGGCAAATCTTCCCTCCTTCAAATCGATTTGAACATTTTATTGCCCTCACGTACTCGGGAAGTTTGGCCAGCTCCTCGTTTGACACTTGAATTCCATCTGGCATCGCATCTGGAAGTCTCTTAAGAACACTCTTGCCAAAGAGACCTGTTTTGAAGACGGCGAGACCTCGCTCTTCTAGTGGTTTACCAACCCCTTTCACTTGCCCATTCTCTTCAATGAACACGATGGCAGGACGACCGGGGGCTGTAGCTCCCCGGTAAGCATAGAAAGCAACACTTTCCATTTGTTTGTCGGTCATACCAAAGTTCCAAGACAGGAAATCAACATCAATGCCATAAACTTCTTTTGAGCATACTGAAAAATATGGGGATGCCCTAAATGATGACAATAAAGTTGCAACCCAAGCCGTACTCATTAGTTCCTTCTTCAAGACCACCGATTGGGCATTCAACACAAGATGTCCTTACTTCATTCCTCCACTAGCATAATTTCTATCTTCAAACTCTATTCCAATAGATTCCCAAATGCGTCTGACATCTTTCCCAAAATAAGCCGTATATGTTTCATTGTACATATTGCCATGGCCAGCAGCTTCATTCGAACAGTCGTCGTGGTTAGGTCGACTAGCAATACAAGCACTAAACCTTCAGGTGCCGTTTTCTCACCTTGCGAATGCCCTCCGTTTGCAAATACATATTTCTCATAAAAACTACGAGGCTGTAATGTGCTCTCATCAATTTCTCCATTGACTGACCCACCCCCATTTATGCAGTCGCAGCCATTCACATTGCTTTCAGCTTTGCGAACGGCGTTCGTCATCTTTAATACCTTCAGCTTTAATTTTCGTTTCAATCTATCTGCAGAAGGACCATCAGGGGTGACGCCTTCCATTCCATCGTATTTTCTTCCCGCGTCTGGATCGCTCTGATTAACCGGCACGGTGAAGATATGGTCGAAATACTCCCCGTAGTCGTTATTCATCGATGCCAACGTTTCGTCTCTGGCAGCTTTCGCCAGTCGAAGGAGATCTTTTGGTTCTAGAAGATCCCCCTTAAACTTTTCAGTTCGGTTCTTTTGCAGCATATCGCAGATATCATCACAGTTGCCCATCCCAGCTAGATTTTCCGGCGGGTCCGTTGGTGTTGGTACGGGCTCTTCTGTCCCCGGTAATGTTGGGCTTGCCACTGGGTCAGATTTTCGCACAATAGCTTCCATTGTTTCTTCTTCTGCCACTTCACCATCCCAGCCATACAAAATCATCGATACGACTATGATCAACATAATGACCAGAAAAGATTTCGAAACGGATGACAATTTGTGAAAATAGCCATTCTCGGTGACACAATCGAAAATGTCACTATTGGGTTCCTCTTCAATTTCGTCTCTGAATTCCTCTTCATTGCCAATGTCAGTCGTCATTGTCGAAGAAAGCTGTGGTTGGTGGCTTTGCGGATGATTGCGACTATGACATCGATGGTCAAAGGGTCGACTATTTTGGCACAGCGGCGAGAAGGGTTGAAAAGATGGAGCGACTGAAATGGGGGTCGAATACAATAAATGACCAATACCGTATTTCTGTGGAATTTGCTGACAAACAAC